>CAJQZM010034029.1:13066-26470 GCA_907164665.1 Colias nastes
GCACATCTCACGCTACAAGATGACTCTGTGCCTGTGAAGAACAATCTCAACATTTACGATGGTCCAGAGGCTAGATTCTGTCCTGCTGGTGAGATAATTATTTATTCTATAGTATTTAAGAATAATTACTCTAAAAAATAAATTATTATTAATACTTTTCTTTATTATTAATAGACTGCCAGGGTTAATGGTGCATTCTGTGTAATATGTATTTACTTCATATAAAATAAACCTAAACTTGAAAGTTTATCGTGCAGAAAAAAATAGGGCTGGAACGACTTTGTATTAAATTATGTACAGAACTAAATCATTATGGTAGATGGCCTTATAAAAAAATCAGGCAGTTTGGTTTTAATACAATTTATTTATTTTTTATTTTCAGGTGTATACGAGTATGTACCTATGGAAACTGGAGATGGACAGAGGTTGCAGATTAATGCTCAAAACTGCATACACTGTAAGTATAGAAATTGTTTTAATTTGTTTTAATATATAAAATTGTCTAAATAGACACAAATAATACGGAAAATAATGTATTGTTAAATTGTTTTCAAAATACTTCTTGTATTTAATTTATAGACTGAATTTCAAGGCATGTTACCAATAATACTTTAATTTTAGCACACATTAACTTAACATTTTGTGCTTAACTAATACATATTTTACTTGTGCACCTAAAGCCGTAGAAATCTATATATTATTTCTCTTACAATAATTAATATTAAAAATTATTACTAAAATACAATAAAATTGCAGGTAAAACATGCGACATCAAAGATCCGTCACAGAACATCAACTGGGTGGTACCTGAAGGCGGCGGTGGCCCAGCTTACAACGGAATGTAGATAATTATACAAATACTATTTATTTGTGAGACATAGATTATGTATCTATACATAGACAATGTAAAACTTGGCATAAAAAAATGGCAATGTAGAAAAGAAAATGGCACAAAAAAAAAATGCGTAAAATGAAATCTGAATCGAATGTTGGTGGCAAATAAAAGCCAAATTCGAATTGAATAGAAGTAAAATAATTGGAACCTAATGCTTTAAAAATAACGTTGATATACCGTAGACAATTTGTTGTTAACAATAATAATTAATTTTTAATTTTACAGGTTGTTTTTTTAATAAACACTTGCGCATAACAGTCTGATTAGGAAAAAATGTGTGCGTGTACTAGTGTACACACGTAAGAAGTGAAACTTCTTTATGACCTTATTTTTCAAAAAATAATTTACTTTAAGCAACTTTACAGAAGTCGAATCACGCGTGGTAGGGATAAGAAAAAGATGGCGCGTAACGGAAAAATGTCACGTGTAACGAAAAAATGTTACACTAAATTTTTTTCCAACCCCGATAAAGAAGTTTCACTTCAAAAATACATTGCCACGTAAAATTTAACTACACGAAAAAAAAAACTATACACGGTTGACTTTTTGAACCTATGTATAATTATCATGTATGTGATGTTCTATCTATGTCTTAATAAATGAGAAATTAAATTGAACCAAATAGCGTATAGGTATTTTTTGCGCTTATTATTTTTAAGTGCAAATTACAAGCAGTTGTAGGATAATCTGTGCTTTCCTTTGACTTTTAATTTTGACCCTTTATTTTCTATTTTTACAATACTTAACAGCTGATAAATAAAAAACAATATGATTGAGAATGAAAATACTGTTGTGATTGATTTTGCGACAAATGCTTTATTATAATTTCTTCGGAACAAAATTTTAAATCAATTAATTAATGTCTCATATTTTTTGTTAATTATTAATACAATTGTAAATGAAATATAAATCATTATTAATATAAAGTATGTAGATATAATATGTAAATAATGAAAGCATGGGAATACTGTATGAATGCGTAATATTTTTTATACTTTTAATAAAAATAAAAAAAATAGTAATATGGTGCTTACCTATAATAGAAAGTATATCTACCAATTTCATATTTTTCGAATGTTTTTAAATAATGTATTAAAATATTTTTAATATTAATCTTGTGATGAAATTTTCATATTTTAATAATTATTATTGTGTTCAGTCAATAGTAACAAACTACAAAAAAGCAACTGTAAAGTACGTCTAGAATAAGTGTAATTTTGTATGAAGTTTACAATAAACCTTAATTTATGTAAATTTTGTTTTATTTTATATACTATCTGCTTACCTCGGCTTCGCTCTAATTTCCATGGTTTTATAGTTTTTTTTTTAATTTATGATTCTAATGTGATCCTAATAATGCAAAATACCAGAAATAATTAACACCCGTTCAACTGTTTTTGAATTATAATTATAATATATAACCAACCTTGTATGAAGTTTATATGCCCACAACAAATATGTAGCTCTAGAATTATTTATTAAGACAAATAAAATATTAATCGCATAGGTGTATATTATTTATTTAGGTAAACAACTTTATTAGAGCATCTATGCGTAAAATGGACATTTATTTATCAGAAAATGTCATTCTTAAGTTTGATTGACAGTAAAGTTGTCTTAAAATGAACATTGTAATCAATAATACTTTTCTTTTGTAAACTGAAATTATATTATGTACAACTGATATAATACACTCTTACACAAATATGTCATAGAATGCTAAAATGATTGGGACTATATTATTGGCCATAACGTTTATACCACTGGTAAGCTTTTAATACTATCAAACAAAAATCATAGGTAGCACAAAATCACTTCATTGCGACGTGAAAGAAAGACAGGCAAATATACACACTTTCGTAGTTATAATCTTAGGAGAAAATACTATGTACCGTCATAGAATAATAACTAGTACTTAGCCAGTATCGTGGAAGCTTCGTGGAAGTATGTCTACGTACAAAACAGTACTTCTATATTATGCATTCTAAAAATACTGCAAATGTATGCTACAGAGACACTGCAGTTTCTACTTTCTAGTACAGAAAGTCTCATAGATATTGAGCGTTATTTACTATATAAATATCTACATATAAAAGGCTTCAACATGAAATGTCTTACAGCTTTTACTTGTAATTTTACTTCTTAATTAAAATACTTACAACATTTCGTACCTAAATCATACATACCTAATGTCGTTGTAATGTATTGTACACGAGGCAAAGTACCTAGTCATTTATAATATTTTGATGGCCTTGACAATGTATTATAATGAAATGTTAAGATTAATGTACAGGGGTTATATATTATAATATTAACTATAACTGCTCGCTTTGGCTCCGCCTGTGTTTACTTTTATTGCAGCGGAGATAAAGCTTACAAACTAACACGATTTTTTATATGAAGAAAAATATACCGGTTGAATTGAGAACCTCTTCCATTTTTTTGGAGTCGGTTCAAAAAGATAGACAAAGTTTCGATTTATTACTTGAATACATATAATTTTAATTATAATAGACCTGAAACTGCCACCTGTGACATATTTTTTGAATTTAGTGCCATTATCATTATAATGAGGTCACGAGGAAGCTTTATGGCGCGAAAAATTAGACTGTCCCGTCAAGAGAAGGGTATAATGTAGGTATCTATACCAGCAGTAAATGTCGGCCGTGAAATATATTTCGCATTTTGTTTGTACCCAAATTGAAATTACAGGAATACAAGCACAATAATTATAACTCTTAGACAATTCGAAGTCCCTGTACATAACTATGCCTCCGCTATTTGTTTAAAAATAAAGTCCATAACTCTATTGTTTAAGTACTTATTTCCTATCCCTTCAATGACCCTTCATTATTTACAATATTCATAATTATAACCCACGAACAAATAAAAACATAATATCAATAAATTGTATAAAGCGCGCGAAAGCAGCAAATTACGGAATAAACGAGAATTTACGTTTGATAATAAATTACCCCGGCTCCAACACCCCATCTGCTGGTATAGCTCATCAAACATTTTTACGAGCTAAATTTGTTTGTACCTAACCCCTTAGTATCGGGTCAACCATTATATTATTCTTTATTACTCGGTCTATTCATTTTGATCGCTCGAGTATGATTTACTCAATACTGTCTGCGACGTGACGTTGTTTTAGTTCCGTTTCAGCTTTATTAGCAGCTCTTTTATTAGTCCAGTACCTAATAAAGAATTGTTTATTATTACAATTTTTAATTAGTGTTGTATTTTGAGCTTTGTAAAGCGATGCCATTATTAAGCCTGCATTATTCTCAAAAACAATGTAATTATAATCTCTGGTTGAAATCCATAATTAAACAATTTTGTACTATGTATATAGGTATACCAAATAGCGAATTACGTTAGTTATTTTAAATTCTTAGAAATAACAAAATAAAAAAGTATAGAAGCGATGAATTTCAACCAGTCGTAATACATTATGGTCGTATACCTAATGCCGTGGTCGTATACCTACGTGCCGTGTGGTGCCGGCCTAGAATAGCACCACCCCATCTCTACCCGTGGGTGTCGTAAAAGACGACTAAGGGTTTATACTACATGCAAACGGGCAGCAGCGTTATGCATGATCCCCCTCACCATCAACTGCGCTCGCCAACCCGCCTGCCAAGCGTGGCGAGTATTGGCACTTTTCCCCCCGTAGACTCAAAAACAACATGAAAAGTACGACCACAACCAGGCCCCTAGTACCCGGCAGCCCCGCTATTCCTGGCTACGGTAGCGGCCATGGTAACGGCGGGGTGGGGGGTGCTAAGAATCACCGGATGAGATCCGGCTACCACTCCCGACGACCCCTGGCCCTGGTAACATACAACGCACGCACATTGAGGACGGACGAAAAGATTGTTGAGCTGGAAGAAGAATTGAGTAAATTACGATGGGATGTTATAGGGTTATCAGAAGTCCGAAGAGAGGGGGAGGACACGGTAACCCTGACGTCTGGTAATTTATTCTTCTACCGGGAGGGCGACCAAAAAGCCCAAGGTGGAATAGGGTTTATCGTTCGCAGACCCCTCATCAACAACATCATAGCCATCGAAAGTGTGTCGAGCAGGGTAGCGTACCTGATCCTCAAAATATCAGATAGATATTCTTTGAAGGTCATTCAGGTCTACGCGCCGACCTCGACACACTCCGATGAAGATGTGGAGGTAATGTATGAGGACATCAGTAGAGCCATACACACCTCGAAAACACATTTCAATGTTGTGATGGGGGATTTCAACGCGAAACTGGGCAAAAGAGGCGATGATGAGTTGAGAGTGGGGCAATTTGGATTTGGGCAGCGCAACCCGAGGGGCCAGAGGCTCGCTGAGTTTCTGGAAAGGGAAGGACTCTTTATGATGAATTCCTTTTTCCAGAAATCTCCGCATAGGAAGTGGACCTGGATAAGCCCCGACGGTAAAACGAGGAATGAGATTGACTTTATCATGACAACAAAGAGACATATATTCAATGATGTTTCTGTGATCAACAGGGTGAAAACCGGCAGCGATCACCGTATGGTAAGAGGCACATTGAATATAGATGTAAAACTCGAAAGGTCTCGCTTGATGAAGTCAACTCTTCGACCGTTCCGCACCCAGATTCAGAACCCCGAAAGCTTTCAACTCGAGCTCCAAAATCGCTTCGCTTGCCTAGGCGATGACGTATCTGTGGACGATCTGAACAACAGGCTTATCGAAACGATTCGTACGGTAGGGTTGCATCACTGCAAGATTCCCCGTAAGAATCAATCACAAAAACTTTCCGACCATACCCTCAAGCTCCTGGCAGAGCGACGCTCTTTGCTACTGAATACTTCCGATGATGCGAAGTCATATAGGCAGCTCAATAGACGAATTACTAAGTCCTTGCGACACGATATCCGCTCCTTCAATACGAAAAATATTGAAGAAGCGATACAGCGAAATAAAGGCTCAAAAGTGTTCGCAAGAGATGGATCTATTGGGCAAAGCCGGCTGACTAAGCTGAAGACGGAAAGTGGCAAAATTGTGTCGTCTCAACCGGAGCTAATAGGAGAGGTCGAGAAGTTTTATGGACACCTTTACACCTCCGTTGCTAAGCCTGTTGCGAGTCCGGCGAAAGGTCCTAGAGCCCGACTAACCCGACATTACACCGAAGATATCCCGGACATCAGCCTGTACGAGATTAGGATGGCTCTCAAACAGCTTAAGAACAACAAGGCGCCGGGTGAGGATGGAATCACCTCTGAGCTTCTGAGAGCGGGTGGCAAACCAATCCTCAGAGTGCTACAGAGGTTATTCACTTCCACCTTACTCGAGGGCACAGCGCCACAAGCGTGGAGCAGCAGTATGGTTGTCCTTTTCTTCAAAAAGGGAGACAAAACCCAGTTGAAGAACTACAGGCCAATATCACTGCTGAGCCACGTTTATAAGCTGTTCTCGAGAGTCATCACGAATCGTCTCGAACGCAGGCTAGATGACTTCCAGCCTCCCGAACAAGCCGGTTTCCGAAGAGGCTTCAGCACCATGGACCACATTCATACGCTGCGGCAGATTATACAGAAGACGGAGGAGTATAATCTGCCATTATGCTTAGCGTTTGTGGACTATGAAAAAGCCTTTGATTCGATCGAGACTTGGGCCGTATTGAAGTCTCTCCAGCGTTGCCGCATTGACTATCGGTATGTCGAAGTGTTGAGAAGCTTGTATGATAACGCCACTATGTCAGTCCGGGTTCAGGAGCATTGCACGAAGGCAATTCCTCTGCAGCGCGGCGTCAGACAAGGAGACGTCATATCTCCAAAACTTTTTACCGCTGCTTTGGAAGATGTCTTCAAGCTCCTGGACTGGCAAGGATTTGGCATCAATGTTAATGGCGAGTACATCACTCACCTTCGATTTGCCGACGATATCGTAGTCATGGCGGAGTCCCTGGAGGACCTCAATACAATGCTCGGTGACCTCTACAGAGTTTCACAACAAGTGGGCCTTAGCATGAACATGGACAAGACGAAAATCATGTCGAATGTCCATGTTGTGCCCACTCCGGTTTCAGTTGGAAACTCTGTTCTCGAAATTGTTGACGAGTATATTTACCTGGGACAAACTGTCCAATTAGGTAAGTCCAATTTCGGGAAAGAGGTCAATCGTCGAATCCGACTCGGATGGGCAGCGTTCGGGAAACTATACAACATCTTTTCGTCCAAGATCCCGCAGTGCCTGAAGTCGAAAGTCTTCGAGCAGTGTGTGTTGCCAGTGTTGACCTACGGATCTGAGACGTGGTCCCTAACCGCGGGCATTGTGCACAAGCTCCGCGTCGCTCAACGAGCTATGGAAAGGGCTATGCTCGGGGTTTCTTTGCGTGATCGAATCAGAAATGAGGAGATCCGCAAAAGAACTAAAGTCACCGACATAGCCCACCGGATTAGCAAGTTGAAGTGGAGCTGGGCTGGGCACATAGCCCGTAGAACCGATGGCCGTTGGGGCAGAAAGGTTCTCGAATGGAGACCACGTACAGGACGACGCAGCGTAGGACGGCCTCAAACTAGATGGACAGACGACCTGATCAAGGTGGCGGGGAGCCGCTGGATGCAGGCCGCTGGTGATCGGCCGTTCTGGAAGTCTTTGGGGGAGGCCTATGTCCAACAGTGGACGTCCAATGGCTGACGACGACGACGACGACGACGACGTATACCTAATACATTTTGTAAACATAATTTGCTTTTATTTCTGAAGGCAATTTTACTGTGTAGCAGCTCTATAAAATTGGAGATAACACGGGTGAAGTGAATGTTAATACGAGTGTATGGGAGCGATGAATCATATCAAATTAATTAACATTTCACCCTCGTAAAAATGGATCGTTAATGAAGATATTCCTTTTGCTTAATAACACAATAAGCCCCTGTCGATGTAATTAAATATTGGCTTTTATTTGAGTTCATTTTGATTGGGCACTAGCTATTAGCCTGCGGTTTTACACGGGTGCACACGTTATTTTGCGATCGCCGGTTATCTTTTAGATGTATTTCTTTATTTTATTATGCCGTTTTTTATACCTTATTACATTTAGGAATAAATCATTTTATTTCAAATCTGTATGGAGTATAGGCAGAGATTAAATGGTACTTAGATAACGTAGATTCTCTGTCCAGGGTAAGGGGAATAATTACCCTGGACAGAGCTATTTATCAGTCTTTTAAGGTAGGTAAAGTACTTATACGAATAAGTATAATATTTTTCATTTAAATTCATCTAGCTACGTAATATCTCGTATATTCAAGAAATTATAATCCATCTAGACCCAAGCTTCACCTGTACTAACTACTAAGTCGAAACTCTCATTTTTGTTTCAATTACAAAGTAAATTTTTATAAAGTCATTTGTACGAAACACAGCGCACAAAGGATAGAGAATTGAAAAAGTTAAATAATTCTAGCTAACGAGACTCCCTCCGTCTCTGATCTTATTTATAATCTTTACAAATGCGACTTTATACCTACATCTGAAAGTTTTTATTTTGAATTTTCTAAGGCGGACCTCGTTTTGTTTTACTGCTTAGCGTTTTTCTAAATTGGATGCTTGAGATATCATTTTTATACAAACTATCTTCATAAAACGGCGACCAAAATCTTGGGAATTCTTATCTTAAAATTATAATTTCATTGATACTTGAGCTAAAACGTTTCAGATGTAACTGAGTTATGTTTTGTGGAGGAAATTAAAATCAAACTGAATATTTTTTCCATTCATATACATTTTTATTATAAGGGCTCGTGAATTTTCATCGGTTCGTCTCTACATACCTACGATCTAGACACGAATTATTTTTTCTATGTTTGGAATCTTGTCATATGCTTCATGATTTAAAACGTAAACTTAATAGTTTGTTTTCATTTACTTCTCTTAGTTATTTTATGGACTATTTATATTGAATGCATCTTATACAATTATCCTATAAGTTTTTAGATCGAGCTCGATAGAGAATGTTAAATGTTATTGCTTATTTTCAGTCCTCTCTTAAAATTAATATCCTATACATAACAGTGCAAGTCAGAAGACTATTACTACTATCCCTTCAACATCTCCCGTTCAACACTCCACGGCATCGCGGCCTACCGCTCAGCACTGACCCTCGACTGGATGGCTGCTGAAGACTTCCGACAGAGAGAACTAGCTGCAGCCTTTGAAACAGAAGCCCCTCCTGCAAGAGTTGTTAGCACGGATTGTATAGTATATCCACGACCATCGCCAGGGAAAGTCGGCAGGCTTATGTTGGAATTGTTAAAGTAAGTTTGAAGTGTTAAATTAGTATGGTTCAGGTTGAAAGTGTGAGTTGTGTGCTAAAATGTGAGTTAAATGAAAATGGGACTGAGCTAAAGTTTTGGCTGAATACTTACTTATGGCAGAATAAACTAGAACCGGTCTTCGAGACAGAAGCGAGTTAGGGCTAAAGTGTGAGTTTTAGAGAGTGATAATAATATAATGTCGGAAACAAATGAATTGCTTAAAGATGATTATTTTTTAATTCTCTACATAACCATCTTCGTACCAATGCGAATTTCATTAAAATACTCCATACTTTGTTATTTTTATAGGAATCTAGAAGGCGACGAAGGGACCCTAGTCTCTGAACTAATCCAAGTATTAGTTCGTACAAAATTGCTAGTTGAATCGTCGATATTCGAAGCAGAACCGGATCTGGACTCGCTGGTGAAGACACCAATGATGATGATGGGAGAACCCCACACCACCTTCCCGAGGGTCCTGGCTGTGATATGGATGCTGACGACTGATCCTGTCACCACGAATAAGTACGGATGGTGTCCCATAAAGAAGGTATGTTAATTTTTATGATGGTGAAATGAGTTCGTCTGATATTCTTATATTTTAAAATATTACATTTAATGATATCGATCATGTGCCATTAGATTTTTAGGAATTGATTTAGGAGAAGAGTGAATTTAAGTACATAAAGTTTGAAAGGTCGTACCGACAGATTTAAAGGTATTCTTTAATACATAATATTATATTGTAGAGCACAGCTGTTATAAATATACAAAATGAGTAAGTTCGGCTTTTACGTTCTTTATTACACATTTCTATTCATAAAATTAAATACATAGTTAAATTTAATAGGTATGATTGTTTTATTGATTGATTTGTGTTGGTTTTCGTAAGCCATACGAAGCAAAAACAATACTGAAAAATAAAATTTCGGCCAGCTTAACAAATTGCCTCAACGATTTTACGACTCTACATAGTTTTTCTTTGCAGTAAATTTGTGAAATTGTCTACCAAAATATTTTACAGGTAAACAAATACCTATCAGGGGCGAAGCCCTATGAGACAGCGAAGCAGATGCGACAACTCGAGATGGTGGTGGCGAGGGCCCGGTTCATCATGGAAGAGTTCGTTCAGAGCATCACACCCGCTGACTTGTATCAGACCACGTCGCGTAAAGTTAAAGTTAGTTTACATGAGCATAAATCTTGTAAATATGATTTAAATGAAAATGAAATTTGCCTCTTGTCCAGTAAAAAATGTTCTGCATAGATTATGATTTATGATATATTATGAAATTTTTATATTTTGATTGCTTTTTGTCTCCTTATTTGTATTATTGCTGTACTTCTGCCAGAATACATATTATAATTGTTGTCGCCTTATGCATAGGCAAGAGTAACAATACATTTTACCAACTATGTTACAGAGAACGGAGAAAAGTTCAACTTCGAGGCGTGCTAAGAAACGTCAGAAGATTATGGCGACGGAGGTTAGTAGAACCTTCAACCTACTCACATCATAATTTGGAAGTTTCAATAGGAGACGTTTGTAGTCTTAGTATTTCCTACAAAACAATTATAGATTACTAAAGAACTTCATAAATGGGCTATCTAACACTACTAGGTATTACTATTACCAGTAACTCATATTACCACATCTTTGAAACAACTAAACAATCTCTTCGTATTTAAATATATTCATTTAGATAAATCTTTTAAATTAATTTTTTAGATCCCTCATCCCAAATACAACCTGGAACGCCTGCAGTCCCCACAACCAGGTCAGGTGTCACCAGAGGTAGAAGTGAGTCGATTGATCGTCGCCAACAGATGCACTGCCTCTACCGTGTCTGTGATTGTGTTTGTTAACAGTTTACTGGTTTAATAAACTATTTATTGGATTGTGGTTATTTTTTTCAATTCCTTCAGGTGATAATTGCAATATAATTCTTGTGAAAATAAACTATTAAGAAACTATTAGGTAATGAATCGATCTTTCAAAAGTCAAATTGATATACGTTTAGACAAGAGATGATGATTTACTACTCCATTTTAACGCTAGCTTTTCACGAGTTTTGGTGAATATTTAAAAAAAAAACCTAAGTACAGAGAAAACAGATGATGAAAAGTGATAACATATTTGTTACTCAGCTCACGTGAGCAAAGTAGCGAGCGATATGCTAGTTGTTCATAACAAAATTATTATGATTTACATATTTGTACAAACTACGTCCATTGTCCAATTTTACTTCTGAAACAAAATACGTGATCATATTACCGAAAAGTTTACGATTTAAATGTTTTGTTGAATGAAGTTAAAGCTAGTGGGATATTTGGATATTTGTAATTCCATGCGTTATCTGTGACGTTTCAGTCTCACTTTGCTGTCAAACGGGAGTCTGTGGTTTCGCGGGAATCATGGCCGCCGCGCGGGAAATACCGCTACGTGATTTTGCTTTTAGCGATTTTCGCGAAATGTTTGTGATTAAAGTTTAATCATTTGCTGCATTATTTGCTGATACTTTTTAAGCTTCGTTTAATCTTATTTGTATTAATTAAGTACAACATTCATAGGGTAGATTTGTTTCTGGTTTAGCTAATAAATGTTTGGTCCACGTTTGGTCTATATTAGTCTTAGCGTTATTATATATACAGCCTTCCTTGATAAATGGGCTATCTAACAGTGAAAAAATTTTTCAAATCGGATCCGTGGTTTCAGAGACTAGCGCGTTCAAGCAAACAAACATACTTTTCAGCTTTATAATATTAGTATAGATAAATATTGTTAATATACAAATGTCTATAATCCTTAAACGGCACTTTCTGAAAGCATATAATATGATGGATGTTGTTAATTTTGTCGAGGTCCGAATAGTAATATAACATAAACATAACAATATAATATAATGTATGAACCTCGTATTAACAGTAATAGTAGAAACATAACCTTATATATTATTAGCATTCTGTACAAGGGTCTAGATTTATTTACTCTGTATTTTCTGAGAACATCTTGTAAAATGACGGATCCGTTGATTTCATCAAATATATTGATGTCACAAACAACTCAATAAAATCTAATAATATGATTTGAATCAATAATAAGTAAATTATAATGAGTACAAATACTTGACATGGGAACAAAATTGTGCGAAATAATATTGTTTTTCATTATGGTTAGTGGAAAATTTACTTCTTTTATTTTATTTTGATGATTTGTTTAGGCGCGTTGAGAGTAAAATTTCAAGGTTGCGTCATGGCAATACCGTCACGTCATGGAGTAAGGCGACGATTTTGGTATCTTTGAATCTTGCCAAAGAAGTTTCACTTCTGCCACATGTGCTCGGTACACACGCTCTTATTTTTAACATTTTGAAGCTTTAAGATAATTTGTTATAGATGCCTGTAAATAGTGTAGACTTTGATGGTCCTGAGACAGAAGACAAGGTGTCCTTCAGGCATTTGAAGCGGCCATACGAGGATTTTGAACTGCCGTGTATGAAGATACAGCCCTCTAGTAGGGATATAATCAAACGGTTTTACGCTATTTTACCTTAGTAAGTCCTTAATCATTTAATGAACTCCATCAAATTTAATAATCGGTTCAGTAGTATTTGCGTGAAAGAGTAACAAACATACATACACATACATCCATCCTCACAAACTTTCGCATTTATAATATTATAGTAAGTATACTATATAGTATAGTATATATAGTAGGATAGGATAGTAGGAATTTACACGACAACATTATTCGGCTTAGGAAATTACGGCTGAATATTTATCAACTACTACTATAGCTACTAATATTTATATATCAATTTTCATGAAAGTGACGAGGAAAATGGTTGCAAAAACTCTATTGTAGAGAACTGCATTACACAAAATCTAATATAAACTCTCTCTCTCTCTAATAAATACTTCTTGAAGCACTCCAAGCGACTATTATATTTTTGACTATTATACTATTATTATATTATATTACTAGCTTACCGCCCGCGGCTTCGCCCGCTTTGTCTAAAACCTAATAAATTATATACTAAAACCTTCCTCTTGAATCACTCTATCTATTAAAAAAAACCTCATCAAAGTCCGTTGCGTAGTTTTAAAGATTTAAGCATACAAAGGGACATAGGGACAGAGAAAGCGACTTTGTTTTATACTATGTAGTGATTCCGCCGAAACTGTTTTGCTACAGTTTCGACCGTGACCACGCGAACAC
>CAJQZM010034030.1:0-56615 GCA_907164665.1 Colias nastes
TGTATTCCTGCATGCGAATTTAAAATTCCCTTCCACTTTTGTATATTCAAAAAATCTCTATTGGTATTTATGGTAGTAGATTAGGGATACAAAAATATGATATTGCAGAATATCGTCTGTTAGTATCTTGTCTTCTATATAATAAAAATGTATCGCAAAAACTCGCGAACGGCTCGACCAAATCGGTTAATTTATTTTAACATTTTGGTTAATGCACAAGGAAGGTTCTTATGGAGAAAAAGAACAAAAAAGGGTAATAGAGTAGAACAACGTCTGTCTGGGCAGCTAGTGTATGTATAAATGGTACTGTTGCGTAGTAATGCAAATCAAATACTTTACTTGGTAGCGTTACGTCCAATGTTCTAATTATTATTAGATTTACAAAAAAAAAGAGTTAATTTTCTTACATCAGTTACATAAAATAAGTTTACACATTTTCGGTACATATAAATAAGTGTGAGACTGGTGCCTAAACTAGGTAATAAAAATTACCTGTATCCACCACACCAGGCCCCCACTCCTCACTTCGTTGGATCACATTTTGAAAATATATTTTGTTGAGAGAAAAGAAAACACTAGAAATAAGAAAAACTACAAATGAATATGAAATATTTTATGTGAATGTTCATAAAATGCTCACATACATAATTAATAGAGAATCAAATTTGAAACACCTAAATTTACAAAATAACGGGAAAGATAAACTTTGCCCGTGTTTTTTGCTAATACGCCAACGTAGCATGTTTTCAACTTTCGACTTACCAAGTTTCAAAAGACCAGTTTGTTTGGAGAGTATTTGAAAGTTAATATTGCGTCACTTAACAACGTTAATCACTCATATTCACTTGATATACTTAAAGCTATAAGATTACAAACGGGTCTACAAGATTATTACAAAGTATAAGATTACATCGGGTCTACGATATTCGTAGACATCTACGATTTTCGTAGAGATCTACGATCGTATTGCATGTAGCTGAAGCCCGTGATTTCACTCATGTTGTACTCCGGTAAAAATTAGCATAATATGTACTTATCTAGACTATAATTACATGTATGTTCTAAATTTCATACTGTTCACGTTTCATTATTTTTTTAGCATAGTGCGTAAAAAACTACTTACGTAATTTCTCAGCCTACAAACCCTTAAAATATGTACTACATATATTTTACTATGAAAGCTTCAATTAATTTAATATCTGGAGCCAATGTATAGATCTTCAGAAATGCGAAGGGACCAGGGATTCCAGGAATGTGAATCCTTATTCAATAGGCATATATGTCTACAAATACTTGCATTTACTATTGGTATATTCTGTCCCATTGGTGAAAAGGAAAGGCACCTTATTCTGAGATATCAAAAATATACTCCAACCCTTAACTTGAATATGATTGCAAATTATTTTTCATACGATTACGTTTTATTGTATACGATTATATATTATATAACTTATTTCCCTACAATTATCCTCATCATTATGGATTTCACTGTACATAATATTATAAAAGTAGTTACAATGAAATGCCCGAGTTTTAAAAAAATAATAAAAAATATATTCCAAATGTTATACTTAAAAAACGCCTTAAACCCATTAAAAACAAGGAACCACTTAAAATTTCCTCACAGGAAAAAGTCACAGCATGGACCTTGAAACAATATAATTGTGTCCGAAACCCTATACATAATTAACTTTCAAAACAAACTGGCGATAAATTACAAAAACTTTCCCTAAAAATGGGGAAATGAATTTCAATCTGCAACCCTGCACGACCGACATGTTCTCTAGAACCCGGCTTAATTAATAAAGTTGTACCACACAGAACGGTTTGTTGAATCCATATTACGATGTTGTCATAACAAAACTTCAATTTGATCTACAGGTAAATTAGCTTGGAGAAATTTTTGCATATGTAGTGGTGTGTATATTACTCAGATCTTAGAGCGCGTTTCCACTATATCGTTCTGGCCTATACAAAAATGTTTCGATATCCTAACATTACTATTTAATTTTATACTTATTCCTAGCAACACTTTTGTTTTCAATAAAAACAAGTTTTTATTTGAAAGAAAATGGTTTTGACTTTATAAAAAAAAATATATCATTCAATTTCACGTCCTTGAGCAAACGACAAGGCGACTACCGTGAAACAATAAAATATCGTGTCCATAATAATTTGTTTCATAATTAATATTTGACCATAATAATTACGAAACAAAACAAATAAATAAATCGTCACTTGATAGTGGAAAGTGGAAACACGCACAAAACCAGAATAAACCAGTTTACGCTGTCCGCAGGTGCCACGTGCAGTCGTTTGGTACCGTTAGAACATAAAGCACACATTTCATTCAAAAATTATAATTATTACGTATAGACCGGGAGATATTGACACAAAATTTCGAGTCATTTGTAACAGGATGGCGGTTCTACAGGGGTCTTAGTACGCAATGACAAAAAGAAAAACGATGGTGTGAACACTGGTACCGGCGGCTTAGTCGCGTGGGCGTTAGTCGAACTCGTCGGAAAAATAGCGAAAGTCAAACGATTTGTAACACAAAAATTTTAGAATTTACCGATAGCCCATAAAAAAGAAGTAGGCGGTAGTGTCATGCCATACTTTTCCGGTGTGACTTACAGCCCGCCATACCGACGCGAATGTGTTGATTTAAAAAAAAACAATTCAACCATTTGTACCAGGCTAACTTTTGCACAGGTAACCATCGTCGTGCAGCTATTTACGAAAATCGCCATGCCATACTTTTCGGACGATTCCAAATGGTCGCCATACCGCCGAAAATCTGCAAAAATTTTTTTTTTCTCTCCAGTGTTAAAACATGGTCGAGGCAAGCCTTTGACTTCTCAAACTAAAGAATTAAACTTTAAATGTCGTTTCTTTTTCAGGTTAGTAAATTTTTCATTTTAGTAGGTAACATTGTTAATGTAAAAGTGTACGTATGTTAAATGTGCAAATATTAAAATAAAGTCTCATCTTTTTCAGAGGAGAAACACATATAGTTTTATTTAAAATCCCTTATATATATAAAATAAAAACTAAAAATAAAATGTTGTTTTATTTTATTTGCTGACCATACACTACTACAAACGCAAAAATTTCTCCAAGCTAATTTACCTGTACTTCAATTAAATAATTAATTCGGATTGTCGTTTTTTTAGTGTTTGTTGTTTACGTCGGAATTTGAATAATAAGAGCTATTGTATTATTGACGTAGTGTTCATTTGTGGAACGAGGGTAGTCAATTAAATTAATATAATTGTATTTTCTGTATTAATTCATTTAATAAGGAAAATAATTATTCGTTGATTAATTTATTGTTTTTAATAACTCCTGCTAACTATATCTATGGATAATAATTGTACATAAACTATTTAATCGTAGTTTTTAGAAGGCAGTTGGAATTATTAGTTTTGAAACTATGGCTTTATGGAAAGTGCATTTTATAGTCATGTTTTGAATTTCAATAATAGTTCAATCCTATTTAAGTCGACGAAGCTAATAAAAACAACGGTGAATCTGATACTTTCGATTTCTCTTTTTATCTTCAGTACAATCGAAAACGTTATTTCAATCCTCCATTTTTATATAGTTTTCCATCACGTAATGAAAAATTTACATTTAAATTCCGTTTAAAACATATCCAGATTCGTATCAAACTAAAAATTAACATCGCAAAAAGTAATTGAAAACATACAAATAAAAACTTTGCAACAACGGTCCGCCATTTTCAATTTGCTTTCGCCAAAAAACTACCGAAATCCATGCAAAAAATGATTACGGCTGCATCGAAATGCGTGGAACAAAACATTAATATCAAAACACAAAGAGCTAGTGCAGATTAATATCGGTTATACGAATTTACAGCCAGACTATGGTCGAGTCTGAGTGCGTGACATGTAACTTTTATGTCTAAAATCACTGAAGAGGGCTTTGTCAATTTTTAGCGTACCTAGGCAAAAATCATACGTATCAAGTTTTTTTTTTTATGGAAAACTTTTTATCGCGATATAGTGAAAACATGCTTTTGACTTCGATATTTTGGTAAACAAAAATGTTATTTCGAATTCAATCTTGGAGATGAAATTCTACCTATCTGTTTTATTTAGAAGCGCTCTTGATAATTATTTCTAGACTTATTTATCGACTTGGTTTTGGAAAATACGGGAGTAATCTATAAATTCAAATGACACAATTAATCTTTTATTCCGTAGACTTATTTCGAATTAAACTTCTGTAAATTTTTATTAAACATGCACAAAAAATAATCACTTCCTTAAATAAAAAATCTTAAAACAAATCCAGGACCAACACAAATACTCATAAAAAAAGAAAAAAAAAAACAAAAACCGATTTTCGCGCCAACACTAAATGCATGCACAAAATGGCGGATCACGCACGCACGCATAACGCATGGATGCACATTTAATATTTCCAAGTACACCGTGTCATTTGTTAAAAAGGCGTTCGTTTATCTTGGAGAGGGATGTTTGTTTTAATTAAAATAAATAATGCTCTATTGTTTTCGTATGAAAAGATGTAAGATTTATTCGTATTGATAATAATGCTAGTGGAAGTATGCACAGCTTTGTATTGATAGAAAAACTCCATCTGGTTAATAGAATTGACACTCAAACTGTTTGTTGGACTGTGGTTTATCTTCGAAATAGCTGGAATTTTACGTTTAAAGTTCTTCGTTTCACCTTCCTATGCATTATTGAATTTATTTAACCATTAACACATTTTTTAGTGTTCCGTACCTATAGGGTAAAACGGGACCCTATTACTAAGCCTCCGCTGTCTGTCTGTCTGTCTCCAGGCTGTATATCATAAGCCGTAGCTAAAAAGCTTCCTATCTTCAGACACAAAAATCATATCATCTTAGAGTATTATTATATACTACTGTACCTAATATACAGGGTGTCCCACTATTGGTATACTAAGCGCGAAGGGACTTGTAGTTTTGCATACACTGATCACGTAAAAAATACAATTACGTCAAAAATTTTTTGCTAAATTTTTCCTGAAAATCCATGTTTTCTTCTCTAGCTTCGCGCAGCCAGCAAATACCGCTTCGCTAATGTGAGCATTTTGTTTATGAAAACATCATCTTAAACGATAGCTCACGTGCTGGTGGCAAAGTTGAGCGGGTTGCTTGTTATACACATAGAGTTTTAAGAATCTATTTGAAAAAAAAATGCGTCTGGAATTTTATAAGTATTTTTTTACGAACTCAGCGTATACTAAACTATAACCTCTTTTGAGCTTAGTATACCAACAGTGGGACACTGTATACTCTAAGCATATCATAAATTAACTACGCTGCGAGTTGAGAAAGTGAGACCGCTTCGGCTATATATTCTTTTTTTTCGAGGGTAGGCGTGAAAAAGGCAACAGTTACAAATTTCGATCTGATTATTCTTTTATGTTTAAAAATATTTAAAAGCTATATTTCAACCTAATTCTATGGAATTCTGATTAATTACACCTACCAGCACTAAATTATTTAATTTGTCTCCTTTAACCACGCATAAATTTTAAAATTTCACATCAACTCTCTCTCACTATGGATTCACTAAAAGAAACTATGGCACAGATGACAGAAAACTTCAATACAAGGATGGAGGAGTTTCAAAAGGAATTGCAGAACAACACTTCTCCTGCAACCACAAACATATCCACGGATTTTGAACTCTTCAGAAAGTTTGTTATGTCATCGCTTAAAAACATCCAAGCCGAAATTGAACTTCTTTTCAAACTTCATGACCTCCAGGAAACTCGTTCTCGACGTAAAATGCTCCTGATCCATGGTGTTGATGAAGATAAGAAGGAAGACACTCATGCATTAGTTTTGAAAACTTTATCCGACAAGCTGCCGGCCATAAAAATCTCTGCTGATTCCATCAGCCGTGTTCATAGAATGGGACGTGCTGAAGTCAACGGTTCAAACTCCAAGCCCCGTCCTATATTAGTTAAATTCAGTGATGTGCAAATAAAAGATAGCATTTGGTTCAAAAAATCTAACTTAAAAAACTCTGGCATTACACTTTCTGAATTTTTAACTAAGAGTCGCCATGAAACTTTTATAGCTGCTCGTAAGAGATTCGGCATAAACAAGTGTTGGACACGGGACGGGAACATTTTTATTATTGGACAGAGTGGTGATAAGTTACGTGTAACCTCCTTAAATGAGTTGGACTTGATTCCGTGCACAACTTCGGGCGCAACGCAGGTGATTCCTAATGAACAATCTCATAATGATCCCAAAACTTCTAAATGTGTAGTAGCGTCTAGGTCACGAAGGTTAGTTAAACAAACTAAGTAACATGTAAGTTTTGCACATATCATATCCTTCTGTCATGTGATTTTAGTCCTTGTCACAATTGCAGACACTTAGTTTTCGTACTTCTTGCTTTTCTGTTCACGCTAAAACCTTGTTACCCACTTATATGTAAACAAAATGTTAATTTACCAACTTTTAATTTTAATATTATTGTCATTTGTCAATTGTCACTATTGAATATATCACATTTGGTTTGTGTCAATGTCATGTCAATCACTGTCAAGTGTCAGATGTCATTAATTGTCAAAGCGTTTCGGATAATTATACACATTTTAAATGCGTTCATTTATGTACTCAATTTATTGCTGGGGTGTAGTTAAAATAAGTTATTTAGATAAAAATATTTTACATTGAGCACAATATAAAATTATTGTATCTCAATTAATATTTTATTTATTACATTATTGTCATTTTATTTAATTGAAAATATTTATTCATCTATTTTAACTAGTATTATTTATATTTTTTTTATATAATCTATTTAAGTATTTTTTATATATATATATATAGTAGGTATATTGTATTTATATATATTTTCTTATTCACATATAGCATAGAATATATTATCTTGCAAATCAATATGTTGAACGATAGCACATCTAGTAATGTTAATTATCTGTCTTTCTCCTCTGAAGATCTTGGTAGTGAGGACAGCTTCCACAGTACTTCCTCCTTTACTCCTCTAAACAATCTCCTATCAAACTGTTTCTCTAATGATTCCAAAATATTTAATGCGGTTCATATCAATGCGCAAAGTGTCCCAGCACATTTTCCTGATATGTTAGCAACTTTTGATTCCGTCAACATGCACGCATTACTTATATCCGAGTCTTGGCTCAAACCCTGTCTTCCTTCCTCCTGCTATTCCCTTCCTGGTTATAACCTGATACGAAATGATCGGATCGGCAAGGCTGGTGGCGGTGTCGCGATTTATTTAAGGTCCCATCTCACTTACAAAATTATAAGCCTCTCCCCTCAGCCTCCACCCTCCGATGCTGCCGAACATCTTATCATTGAAGTTACCTTACGCCACACCAAGCTCCTGCTTGGTGTGTTCTATAGCCCCTCCCTTTCCGTTAACTACTTTCACTCCTTTGAATCCATCCTTGATCAACTGATTCCTATTTATGAACACTCCCTAATTATGGGTGACTTCAACACCTGCATCGTCAAAAACGATTCCCGAGCCAAGACTCTTAAAACTATTATTGAGTCAGCGAATTTACACCTTCTTCCTCTTAATCCAACTCATACTTTACCTAACCGCACTCCTTCACTTCTTGACCTCATTATTGTCTCCTCTCCTAACCTTGTCCTTCAGCATGGTCAATATGCTGCCAATGCCTTTTCCCATCATGACCTCATCTATATCTCCTATAATATCCGTCCTCCTAAACACAAACCCAAGATCTCCTTGCGACGCAACTTTGCCGGAGTGGATGTTGATCGCTTGTGTCGTGATGCTCAAGATATCGACTGGTCTATCATTTATTCTCAGGACAATGTTGATACTATGGTTGAACTATTCTCATCACTTGTTACCGATCTGTACGACAAGCATGCGCCACTTAGACCGGTAAAACTAAAACACCTTCCAGCGCCTTGGTTAACGGATGATCTGAAATCACTTTTGCAACAGAAGTCTAGAGCCAAAACCAAACTCAAACTAAAATGTAACGACGCGAACAGGGAGAAGTACACTAAGATTCGGAATCGTTGTAATACTTGTTGTAGAGATGCACAAAGACGCCACATTCACTCGTCGGTCGAGAACGGCGACCCTGCTAAAGTTTGGAAGTTCTTAAAAACCTTAGGAGTTGGCTGTAAAGATCCCAAAGCTGATTTCAAAAATTTTAATATTGAATTACTCAACCAATTTTTTGCTGGAACTCCTCATTTTGATAACACTACTAAAGTTATGACTATTAACACTCTTTCTTCTATTCCAACTCCTAATTTTCCTCCGTTCTGTCTGAATCAATTTACTAGCAGTGATGTTAAGAAGAATATCATGTCTTTGTCATCTAATGCTGTTGGGAGTGATTGTATTAGTCGTAGCATGATCCTACCTATCCTCGACATAGTCCTTCCTGTCATTACCCACATTTTAAACCATTCCATTTCCACGGGTACCTTCCCCACGGCCTGGAAAAAGGCTAATATTATTCCTCTCCCAAAAAAACCTAATCCTTCTTCTTTTTCCGATTTCCGACCTATCTCCATTTTGCCATTCCTGTCCAAAGTCCTGGAAAAGTTAGTACATAATCAATTAAACATATTCCTTAATAAGAACAACTTATTGAATCCTCTCCAGTCCGGCTTTCGTCCTGGTCATGGTACGACTACTGCTCTCACTAAAGTCACTGATGACATTAGATTTGGCATGGACAACAAGCAGCTCACATTGCTTACGTTACTGGATTTTAGTAACGCCTTCAGTTCCGTTGACTTCGATGTCCTTGTGAGTCTGCTTCGTTCACTTAACATATCTCCAACTAGTATTGATTGGTTTCATAGTTATCTAGGTGGACGCCGGCAAAGGATTCACAGCGATGATGTCACCTCGTCATGGTGTGATATTCTAGCTGGTGTTCCTCAAGGTGGCGTTTTGTCTCCACTCCTTTTCACTATTTTCATTAATTCTATCTCGAAATCCTTATCTTCTCTCTACCACATGTATGCCGACGATGTCCAAATCTATACCCAGTCAACTCTTGCTGAGTTGCCGAACGCTATTCAAGCAATGAATAATGACTTGAACTCTGTCGTTGAGTGGAGCAACCAGTTCGGATTGAAAGTCAATCCACTAAAAACGCAAGTCATCATTGTTGGTAGCCCATCGCTAATCGCGAAGGTTGACTGGGTTTCGCTTCCTGCAGTTCATTTGTGTGGCACTCAACTCCCCTACAGTAAAATCGTCAAGGATCTCGGCATATACATTGACCAAACATTGTCTTGGGATCCTCAATTGAAAGAAGTGAGCAGGAAGCTGTTTGCCTCCGCTGGGGCTTTGCGACGACTGCGTAATCTTCTACCCATTCCGACAAAGTTAGCGCTTGCTCATTCCCTTCTCCTATCCCACCTTGACTATGCTGATACATCCTACCTCGACCTTTCTGAAGCCCAGTTGGATAGGCTTGAAAGACTCCAAAACTTCTGCATCCGATTTATCTTTGGTTTGAGAAAATTTGATCACATCTCCGACTTCCGTAAGAGGCTGAAATGGCTACCTATCCGACTGAGGCGAAACTCCCATATCCTTCATCTTCTGTACTGTGTGTTGTTTGATCCAAAAGCTCCAAGCTATCTTCGAGAGAAATTCAAATACTTGAGCTCGAGTAATCTACGCTCCTCTACTAAACTTTTACTTCTGATTCCGGCTCACAAAACAAAATTCTTTCACAATTCGTTTGCAGTTCGTGCGGTTCAATTATGGAACTCTCTCCCCGCAAAGGTCAGAAGTGCTCAAAATTTGAACGCTTTTAAATTTTTATTAAAAAATTATTATTTATCTCTTGTATAATTTTGTGTAGAAAAAATAAAATAAAATAAATTTACGTTTATTTTTATTTGTTGTTTTATTCTATTTTTCTGATTCCTTCTTTTCTGCATAGTTACTAATATTTATCTTGTATATATGTATATTATATATGTGCTATGGATATATATTTGTTTGTGTATTTATGTATTTATTGTATGTATTGTAAGTATGTTAGTGTATGTATAATTATTTATTATAATTATTATCGCATTTATGTATATATTTATTTCATTATTTTTGTGTATTTTATATTACTATTAGTAAGTACTTATGTTTGCTTTGTATATGTTTATTTTGTACATTTTTCAATGTGTTAGTATTGCCTTATTTTTGCTCACCCACATCATATTGTTATATTTCCTCTGATTGTTGGGTTGCCTGGTAGAGATCGCTACCTAGCGATAAGGCCGCCCTTTGCTGTTTCTGTAGTCTTGTCTTTGTTATATGTATTTATGTATTTTCAATGCAATAAAGTATAATAAATAAAAATAAATAAATAAATATTCTTTACCATAAATTACCACGTCTAAACATACCCTATAAATTAGGTACAGATTTGTACCTGTCAGGCGCAGTAAAAATCCGTTACAAACAAGGCGAGGCGTGTCGATAGCGGGAGGTGATCATTGATTGATAGACGATTTATCTTACTCAGCTATCCACTTAACTTGTTATTTTCGACTTACTGAAGATTAAGGTTTTGGGATCCTATTTGTGGTGTTTTTATTTTGTGTTTTTGGCACTTTATAGGAGGATTTACGAAGAATTAGTTTGATATTTTGATGCAAGCTTACATTACATTCTTACATTACAAAGTAATGACTTATAAGGTGTTCGATATAATATGATATAGGAACTAGGTACATTTCACAAAATTTCATGCATACATCGACTATAATGTAATTTTTTTGCACAAAAAATCTGAGGATATTTTTTTTGCAGATGTTTTCTTTATCTTTTAGTATTATGTTAGTATCTTATAGAAATGATTATAATTTCTTTTGGTTAGGTTAAGTTGTAATTTTTACCTAACTCTATATTATGTTAAGCCAATAGCTACTTCTGACCAATATTATTCATATTATGAATAAAACCTATCGGCTTGGTAAACTGAATAACACTTAAATTCTCGAATGAAATTCGTTGAATTTTGTTTTACCTATAATTAATATATCCTTTCAAAAATACTTCAACTTGAAACTGTGAAATACAATAGCAATTTCATGAGGAATATCTAGCGAGCTTTAACAAAATATGCAAGCAAAGTATCAAAAGCTAGAATCTATCCCTATGTATGCTTAGATCTACAAAAGTATACAACAGATTTTGATCCGGTTTTTTAAATAGATAGAGTGGATGTTACGATGGTATGTACGGTTTTTTTACAAAGAGAGAGAGTGGTGTAATATCGAGAAATGTATTAGTCTATATTTTTTTTAGTTTTAGACGGGTGAAGCTGCGGGCGGAAAGCTAGTTTCCAATAAAGCAAAGAAATGATTTCGCACACATTATAAATACGACATATTATAGTGATATTTATATTCATAACAACGTAAGTGTTGTCGTAAAACTGTTCAGCCGTTTTTACGATTTATATAAGGCGAAGTTTTACGATGCATATAGCGTGGTTCTTGTAAGATATTTCATATATTAAGATAAAACTAACGTTGCATGTTTATATTTACATAACGACAGCAGTCTTCTGCGAATTTTCCGTGAATTTCATAAACAGTATACTTTGTTTTTTATTGGTTTTTGGAAATGTAATTTTTAATAATATATTGCACTCAATTCTCAATTGGACATTTTTGATATAGATATTAAAAACTAAGAAATTGTGTTACAGAATATTAATGTAAGTTAAGTATGTACATGCCTTTTTTTTTAAGTGGGGAAATCTTCCAAAAATACCCACGGCTCCCGGGGAAGGAGCCGTGGGTTATGTCGGATTCTTACCGACTAAAACTCCACTGTGTTCCGTCGAGCCGCTTTAATGATGGGGCCGCGGGTATTGGTTGGAATTCTTCCGCGACAAGATAGGTACATGCCTACTATATTTTTAATCTTTTGTAGGTGTTTTGTAATAAAAAGCAGTTTCATTGATTTAATCTATCAGGTTTAAATTAACAAAAATTTAAAATAATTATAAGAAAAGTAGTAATTTTATAACACTTGCATTTATATAATCAGATATTTCTTTTTTGCCAGATTAACATTATGGTAATTCATTTTACCATTACCATGTGCATTTTTTGTCAAACACACAGGATCTTTCGGAACTCGTAAATTGTAAATTACGTAGAATATTCATAAAGTCCCTTAATTATAAAACATTTCCATAAAAACACGGCATAGCCGCAGGATTTTCGAAATAAATACGCAGATTTTAGTTCAAAAAGAGCGATGTCAAAGCGCCTAACGTTGAGAGCAACTCAAACTTTCAAGAGACACTCAAAGGTTTAAGCCGGATTTTATGTTTGTTTACTGTGAAACCAAGGTGCATTTTAATGCTGGGTATATTGTTTTTGAGGTTAGAGAACAACGGACATATAAAAAAATAGGATGGAATCGGAATTTTGCGCGCGAAATTAAAAACAATTTAAGGTGGTATGCAAAAAGGGACAGTTTTCGCGTGAAATATAAAATTGAATTAAAAATATTGATATCATAATCCACATACCTGCATGCTTAGCCTGCATGCTGCAATTTTTGACGTGACAACGTCTTATAATTCGATAGAGCCGGCTGCACGCACGAAAAAACATGACTCATGCGGCGTTACCTCGCTCTGAGGCGTTCCATGTAATGCTTGAAGTGCAAGCGAGAGCGCGGAACGAGCGACAAAGAAGCACAATCGGCCTTATGACGTTGTCACGTTCAACTATCGTCAGTAAACCGACTTTACAGACAACCAATTTTTTTTTATCTCAAAGATTTTTTACAAAAATGCCGATATCAACATTATAAATAATATACATAGGTATTTACTTCAAAAGTATCTAGTAAATAGTCCAAGAAATTTTATTATTCATAATCGTCGAACTTAAGATTTATTTTATTGTAATAATATAGATAAAAACGTTAACATGAAAAAGATATTAATTTTTTTCATATTGTACTGCCTTAAATAAATTACTATAAAACAATAAAACTAATCGAATCATTATAAATTCCACCCTCACTTCCTACAGTTTTAATTGTATCCTTTTAAAATTGTATAATATCCTTAAATAACGAAAACTATCTTGTTTCAGCACACAATGAAGGGCCCGTTCATCGTATGTGCGTTCATCTCCATATTGGAAACGGGTAAGTGAAATCTTTTGCATTTTTCACGAACCATCGAAGAAGCAAGCGTTAAGTATTTGCTCGGAACTCGATGTTTATGTGCATTTTATTTTTCAGACGTAAGAGGTTTTGTGATAGCGTGATTTTTATGGACGTTGTGTAAGAATATGTATAGATAAATGAATTTTAAGACAATGTTTATATAAATTAATTTAAATCATATTACAATATTTACAAAAACATTTTATTCATACTTATCGAATGTTAAAAGCTGTATTTAAAGATAAATTAAATCGCAAATAAATTAAAGAGCGATACGTTTATTTTAAAAACAAACATTTACATATTTGTTACATTAATAACGATGACGTCACTCGTTTAATTACCTCGATATTAAATCAGGATCAAATATTCCAATTTGCGTGGAACATTCGTATGGCTTTATTGTAAATGAATTTTGTAAATTGATATTTATTGTTATGGATTATTATTTATTAACATTTTACTGTTTTTACAATGGTATATATTAGATAAATGATAGTTCTACACTAGTATTATAAAGAGGAAAGCTTTGTAAGTTTGTTAGTAATGAATAATTATTTTCGACTGATACTAAAAATTGTTAAAAGGGAAAGCTACAGGTATCTTTCTTGACAATTGTTCTTTTGTTACTTGTTATTTAAATGCAACTAATACGAGGAATCCATCTAAATCAAGATTTCGTGTTCCAACTTCCAAGTCCTTAGTTATAGCATCATTCATCAGTATCAGCATTTTTCTACTTTTGAAAATTTAACCAAAAACTTGCCATAAAACCGTTTATTCAACTTATCTGCTTTAGAAAGGAATTAATTTACACTTGTAACAATAATAATATGATATCCCTTAATTATAAGGCTTATTAAGAAACGTATACACTTACAAATAACATAATATTTATTCCGCATAATTACACATTGTATCTCAAAGGATCTTCCTCCATTAACAATTTAGACTCTATCCTCACGAAATACAGTTCCTTTTTGCATATTCGGGACTTTCTTTGATAGCGAAGAAATAAAAACAGACGCTCAAAGGATTCATTAAAAATATAGTCCATTGCGTAGCACTGTTTCGTATTGAATAATATATTCGCTAATTGACTTTAAAAATACATGTTCTAGTTGAGACAATGGATGTTTTGCTTTAGGCTGGGACACACGAAATCTTATATGAGATGAAATTAAATCAAATTCGTGTTTTAGGTCCAAAAAGGACATGTATGTTGTTAATAATTTTTTAGGCGTCGTTTTTGGGAACGATTGGGAAGGTTCCTAATTCGTAGGGTAGTTTTTAAACCATAACTTTCTATTAATTAAGTAATATGTGATAATTAATATAGGTACAACAGCTCTTCAATTAAGATATGTTTTTTTGAAATCGGTTAACAAATTATCACTGTTTTATTTCATACTAGGTTTCCACCCGCGGCTTCGCCCGCGCAGTCAAAGAAAAACCCGCATAGTTCCCGTTCCCGTGGGATTTTCGGGATTGCGTCATTTTCCCGGGATAAAAAGTAGCCTATGTCCTTTCTCGGGTATCAAAATATCTCCATACCAAATTTCATGAAAATTGGTTCAGTAGTTTAGGCGTGATTGAGTAACAGACAGACAGACAGAGTTACTTTCGCATTTATAATATTAGTATGGATTTTTATGCACATCTCTTGCGCACTTGAAGTCCATCAGAATTAGCCTATAACCCCCTTTACCATACTTCTATACTTACAACATTAATATAAAACGAAAGTTTGTATGTTTGTATGCGCTTATGTCACGAACTAATCTACCTTTTACAAAAAATATTTTACAATTGAATATCTACGTTATCCCTATATGCTATACAGGTATATGTACCACAAGCAAAACCGGGTGGACAGCTAGTATACAAATATGAACACACATTTCCTTCATGCCTTGAATCAATTCCATCTAAGTATACTCTTATACATGTATCGAATTGAAAGGTCCTTCTTAGAATCGAGCTTTTGATGTTAAGGGTATTATAATTTAATTAATACTACGTATCTTTGATATGCTGGAGCGGAATAATTATACTAATTGAACAGTAATTTCATATGAGCGTATTTCGTAGCTTAGAATGTATGATTAAAGATTTCTGCGAAAATTGAGTAATTATAGGTAGTACTAGGACCGTTCGTTCTATATGTTTGAGTTGGCGCAAGTTAAATATAAATATATCCTATCCTACTAATATTATAAATGCGAAAATTTGTGAGGATGTGTATGTGTGTGTTTGTTACTCTTTCACGCAAATACCTACTATCTAGTGATCCGATTACAACGAAATTTAGCTCACATATAGAAGGTAACTTGGATTAACACATAGGATAGGTTTTATCCCGGAAATCCCACGGGAACGGGAACTATGCGCGATTTTCTTTGAAAACGCGGGCGGAAAGGTAGTAATTTAATATAATATGACATACGGTAGTAATTTCGCCGTCTGGTATTGAAAGTATTTTCAAAATTAGGTCTATAGTTTTTTTTTTTTATTTCATTACAAACATTAACAATTTCCAAAACAAAATTTGCTTCATAATATCATTACTTATAGACTAGATATTTACACTAGCTTTGCCCGAGACAGTAAAAAAATATATACCTAATAATGAAAGAAAAATAGCTATCCAGTGTTTTGGAAAATATTCGAGTACCTAATTAATAAGATAAATCGTATAAAAACAAACAAAAATCAAATCGTTTTTCTTCGAAATTTTAAGACGTATAGGTAAAGCAAAGCATCAAATTCCATTACTACTAAACAAAAATAACTAAGTTCAAAATTTCCCACCTTCTATTCATTACCATACATAAATCATACAAACATACAAAACACACTCCATGATATCCAAAACAGTCGCTTTGTAAAGCTCTAAATCTCACCCTAATGCCTCTACGAGTATTTTTCAGCAATATTTCTTTCGTTAATCGAATATAAAGCCGACGTTATTGATAACGTTGCTATCAATTCTATCCTTATGGGAAATTTTAGAAACGCTTCATTTCGTACTCCATTGAGAGTTTATAATTAACATGATTTTTGTATTTATTTTACAATTGATTGTAAATGCGATCTCTTCATTGTGCAATAGAATCATCCCTTACGTATATATTTTTAATATAACATTATTAGTATTCATAATATACCAAAGATAATAAAATACTCTACTAGTATAACAAAAATAGAAAAACTTCTCACTCTCTTCAAGTGAAACTTCTTTGACAATATTTAAAGATACCAAAATGACTTACTCGATGTCGTGACGGTATTGCCATGACGTGACCTTGAAATTTTACTCTCACCGCGCCTCAAGAAATTTAACTACAAAAATCAGTAACTGTAAAACTAATAACGGATAAAAACAAGGCTTTTAATTATAAAACATACCTACTGTAAACTCATATTGAAATCAAGTAAAAATTTAGCAAGATTTGAATTGTCATTTTAAACCAGCACCCATATCCGTTACCATAGGTACAAACTTTAAAAGCTTCACCCACTAAATGCAAGTAATGCAGTACATTTTAACTAAAACGTTCATAAACCAACCTTCCATTACTAAAGTTCGCTATGTCCAACTGCTAACGAGCGAACTTCACAAATTAGTGAACTTTCCCGCCCTTTTGCACCTTTTAACGATCGATATTTGGCTTTAATAATGTCACATTACAATGCGACTAGAATGTTCTAGAAGCGTGGGAAGCTTTGGAAACAAATCAGTTTGACCCAAACTAAGTTTGTGTTACAATAATCAGTATAGTTAAACTTTGTTGTATGACAGCTCGTTCATAATGAGGTCTCGCTTTTATCTCAAAATAGAATTTACGATTTTATCTATTGATAACTCTGTGCTCCAAGGTTTTGGCCACGTTGCTCTGCCCCTGTTGGTCTTAGCATGATGATATTTTCTATATAGCCTTCCTCGATAAATGGGCTATCTAATACCGAAATAATTTTTCAAATCGGACCAGTAAGTAGTTCCTCAGATTAGCGCGTTCAACCAAACATTTTCGTTCAAAAACATTTTTTTCAGCTTTATAATATTATTACCTATGTAGTATAGAATGTCATATTAAGTATTACCTAAGATAAGATTTCACCATCTAGGTGTCCATCTAATAAATTAAATAATTGCCATAACGCAATGATGAATGAACATTTCAAACTAAAATCAACTAGCTTTTAGTTTTAAAATTCCGCTCAAACACAAGCTAGCTGGTCCTATTTGAAAATAATATTAGAATGCAATCTCTTTTAATGCAACCTCTTTCGACAGAAGCGAATTTAAAAATGGAACAAGCGAATTCGAATAATCCTCATTAGAACATTCTGGATCTACATATTATGTTCTACATGTAACTGACCTAATGTGTTTTTTTCAGATGCTTTTCCCAACAATGCGAGGCGCCCTATTGTTGGAACGCACCAGATTGCATTTAAACCGTGAGTCGCTATAATGATCTTTATTCCAAGTATATAGAGCACAAAATTGCATGCAAGAAAATGAAACTAAATGTACATCTTTTTGTTTTGATGTAAGTTTCGAAGATAGAAATTTAAGATGTATTTAAGTTTTATGCATGCTGCTTCTATTAAAATGGTATTTTAGAAAGTGTTTTGTTCTGAATCGTACATAATATTACATGAGTAATTTTCTTCACATAAAAAAAAACACACCTTATAAGTAAAAGACAAAATATATCATATAATATTTATTTATGATTAAGGGCCGATTTTTCAATGCTTGGATAAAACTTATCCGTCCAATAAAGTATTACACGATGATATTAAAATGTCACGTAAACTGTCAAATACGGGCAATTAGAATACGTTTTTAAAATGGTAGTTTTATATATTATTCGACGAATAAGTTTTATCCAAGCATTGAAAAATCGGCCCTAAACCGACTGACTGCCAAATGAAACCTTGATTACAAAAGTGGCTTTAATAAATACCGAATCAATAGAGTACCTATCTATCTGTAGGAAAATAAATAAGAATTAAGGGATTTCACAATTATGTATAATCGAAAAAAATCGCTTAGGTGCTACTGCACAATGCAAAATGCATTGCAATATGCGGTTTAAGACTGAGTAATTTAAAAGATAAAACATTGCGTAAGAATGTATATTATGAGTAATATTTAAAAGCAAAAGAGGATGTGTCTCTCTTTTGCATATATATAATATAATAATAGAACAGTTTCTATTAAAAAAGCGTGTGTGCCGAGCACACGTGTTAGAAGTGAAACTTCTTTGCCAGATTCCAAAGTACGTTTAAGAGATACCAAAATCGTCCCCTTACTACATGACGTGATGGTATTGCCATGACGCGACATTGAAATTTTACTCTCAACGCTCAAGAAGTTTCACTTCAATATCAAGTAAAATATTTACCCAATATGAAATGAGACTCATTCGTTAGATAATTAAAATAAATAGGGAAATACTACACATATTATCACTACATAGTATAAAACAAAGTAGCTTTCCGCTGTCTATTTGTCTGTATGGTTAAATCTTTAAAACTACGAAACGGATGTTGATGCGGATTTTTTTAATAAATAGAGTAGTTTTAATGAAGTTTTAGATATAGCAGGCGAAGCCGCGGGAGAAAGCTAGTATATTATATGTTTGAATAAACATTTCATGTAACTTTCATTTTAATTTTCCTTTATTAAGCCTTGTTGTCAAAATATGTGGTCAAAGCTTCCAACTTCAACCTTGACACTTGAAAATGAACATTTCCAAAAACCTAGGCACCTTCAATATTTATTTCACTTATGATTATGTTATCATTTTACCTGACTGCGAAAGAAGGTGTTATGTTTTTCGAGTGTATGTATATTTTATTAACGGATTATATCAACGGATTTTGACATAATAATATGAAGTGTAGTACCCTCATAGGAGGCCCGTATCCCAGCAGCGGGAACGTATATGGGCTGATGATGATGATGAAGTGTAGTTGTAATCATCAGAATTGTGATAGTGACATAGCTGTAGGCTACATAAATTAGCAGTCGGGTTTTATGTTTACACGACAATAGTAATTCTTTGTATAAATATAAAGTAGCTTCAGCTCTACACTAATTTAGAAGCTATTTTTAAATATTTAATTTACAATTGTACCAAATTAATCTATTTATATAATCGCTATCGCTTCCGCTCATGCTCCGACCGCGCCCTTAAGCGGATTTCACAGATTTATCAAAGAGTTTCCACTACCTGCTTTAAGCTTTCTATGAACTGATAGAAATCGATTCGTTTTTATTTATTTGTATTCGCTTTACTAGCTTATTGTATTTGTAATGCAAGATAATCCGAAAAGAGCTTTATGTAGAAGATTTTTTTTTTGTGTATTTGAATGTATAAGCTTTATAACAGTAAAATGTTTATTAAAATTTAGAATTATATGATGTGCAAAAACTAATGGTTTACTGATAATAGATAGCATTTTCTGGACTATGAATTGACGGCTATCTAATTTGAAAGTTTTTACGAAATCGGTATAGTATCCTAAACAGTAACTAATACAAAAAAAAATATTTTTTTGCATTTCTTGAAAGTTGTAAATTTTAAATATTTTTTACCAAAACCTTTTAATTAAAATTTTAAACCATTCATACAAAAATGAATACTCACGGAATTTGATTAATTTCATGAATTAAACGTATTAATGTATTCTGAGAATTTTTCGAAATGGTTTCATTAGTTTTGAATATTACAAAATAACATGCTTTGATATGATCTTAATGCCGTCAAATTGCTGAAACTTGTGATTAATTTTAAAGCAATTACCTTAATAACAAATTTAATGGAAAATGTTTGTTTCAGTTCACACAGTCAAGACCGAAATTATGATGAAGGTGAGTTATCTTATATCTTATAGTATTTCTATTTAATAATAAATATAAATTGATTCGCTTATAAAACAACTAGCCGTCCGTTCGGCTTCGCCTGCGGTACATCATCATCACTACATAGTATGTATAAAACAAAGTTGCTTTCTCTGTCCCTATGTCCGTATGTATGCTTAAATCTTTAAAACTATGCAACGGAATTTGATGAGGTTTTTTTTTAATAGATAGAGTGATTCACGAGGAAGGTTTTAGTATATAATTTATTAGGTTTTAGGCGAAGCCGCGGGCGGAAAGCTAGTATTATAATATAGCTTTAAGCAATCAGGGATTAAGTACATATTCAATGATGAAAGAATTCTTGAAATCGGTCAAGTAGTTCCCGAAATATTTGCGTACAAACAAACTCTTCAGCTATAAATTATACGCATTGAATTACATATTTCATTAAAGTATAAGAAATTACATATAAGTAATAAACAGGGTATTAAGATAACACAGTATGGTAAGTTGACAAACTGGTAACGGAAGTATGACACAGATAGGATGGAGAGCTTCATAGACCGCAGCCACAACAAATATATGAACAGTAAGGCAACTGAGAATTTTCTATAAAATAATTACCTATGCATCTTTGAAGTTATATGGTACTTTGCTAATCTTTAAACTTCTACGTACCCAAACTCTTTAGTTTCCGTACTGTTTGTAATATATTTACTGTGCCGTAGTGCCATGGTCAGATAGCAAACAATAATTTTATCATAAGTTGTTTGGTTTATTCATAGACTATACAATCTCTTCCGACACTATGGTACCTACCTATTGTAAAACATCTTGAGAAATCAAAACAATAATTCTTTATACCGATAATAACCTTGGCAAGCTTTAAAACTAGTATTGAAGATCCTAATAATAATTTAATATAAAATTACTTATTACTAAAAGTTATGCAGGGGAACATTCTAAACGTAAGGAAATTAGGTAGCATGTACAACACAACAATACACTGCATTTTCAACAATCTATAAAACATTTTGAGAAAACACACCAAAATTAACCTATGTACATTTAAACCCAGTAATGTATAACAGCACAATTTATTGCCCAGGTATAGGATAATACCTAACATACTGCAGTCTAGAATTCGCGTAGGATAACATAAATCCAGATTAAACCGGTTCGAGGCAGAACCAAGCGGGCCAATTAGCGCAGCTTTGCATAGTTCGGCTTAGTGAAAACAAGCATTTTGGTAATTATTATTTATTGTAGTGAGAATTCAAAATGGCGGATTATGTTAAGATGTTTTTGAATAAATGAACAACGTTATTTTTTACGTAACAAGTTTTTCCATTTTTTCTGAAGAGTTTGTTTGTTTGCTTGCTTGAACGCGCTACTCTCCGGAACTACATTTCACTGCTTGTACGAGTAGGTAAATAGTTCATTTATCGAGGAAGGCTTTATATCATCACAACAATAGGAGCGGATCAATTCGCGTAAAAATTATACAGTTATAATTAATAGGTATCAATTATATAGGTAAAACAGTATGGTTTAGCCAATGCATCTTATGGTTAAAATCTAATCAGTATACTAATTATCTACCTTATACAATATTTATTGATTAATGACTGCATTTAATCTGAATTTAATAATTGAAGTAGTACTATTATTTTATACCTAACTTGTAGTAAAAATATAATTCTTATGTCCGGATGAAATCATGCAACTCAATTTTGAAGCAGATATCTTTATTTTAAATTAATTCAAACATATAGATAAAAATCAAATAAAGTCTCTTCTAATTTATGACCATTTTTAATTTAATATTCTTGGCGATTGGGCATAATCTTAGAATTTATTGTTTTGGCGCTCAGCGTATCTTTGCCTTCTTGATATTCTAAATTCTTCGCATTTTCCGATTTTCTTTTAGCCCCTTATGAATGGGTATCCTATTAATATTTGAGCCAAACTAATTTGAGCCTTTTGGACTACGTTTCTTTTTTATCTAGAAAGATAATTCTGATTTAGGCAATACGTGCCTAGTAATTTTGATGAAAGTATAGTAGGTACATGGAATATGTGGCGCGAAATTCGATCACCTATTTCGGCTATTAGAATATAACAATTAAATGGATTAAAATTGTATCTAATATTTATACACTTTCCAGGAGAACTTATTAAACTAGCTAATTAAAAACAATCAAAAATTTAAATATCTTCACTGCATAATAGCAACTCTTGACCAAGTATAATATTATGTTTAGCCAATAGATACACAAATAAACTGGCAGTAAAAACTAGTACCAATATATTATTTACGTATATTTTATTTCGATCTTCAATCAAACCAAATAAATCTATTTACTTTCATATTTCCACTGAACTCATAAGTAAGCATAACATAGCATTTCTCCAAGAGCACATGCACATACGTAAGCAAATAGGAGCGAAGCCGCGGGCAAAATCTAGTGATGGATTTACCGAAATGCGGTGAGCCAAAACAATAAATTCCAAGCTTATAGCCCCTGTTCGCCAACAGATTTCAACATAATCCCTGATTCTCTAATAGCTGAGTATTCGTAATATAACCTATTTGTCTATTGTAAAGAGATTTCGTTGGTCATTTATTTGTAGCTTAAAACATGTTAAAACTATATTTAATTATCTTCTCTGTTGAAACTATTTTCCAAACCGGTGGTAAATGGTAAAACTTTATTGTGATGATTCGAAAGTGCTCTTAGCAGAAGTCATATTGAAAAAATAAATGTTTGAATTTAGGTACTTCCTTACTAACTATGTGACTAATATCACAGACTGATAAATTTTATAAACACGAAAGTTTGTTTGTCTTTATTTCACGTCGCAACGGAACAATTATTGTATGATATGATTTTTACATCTGGAGTTATGAGGCTAGAGAGTAATATAGGCTACTTCTTACCGTGGTGAAATAAAATGCCGTTATTTCAGATTTCCCTTTGACTACCAAGCGAAGATACAGATAAAGCAAATAATGTAACGTGTAATAAATATAGTCAGAAAGATAAACAATTTTAAAACGCTCTTAAAAAGATACACAAATAAATGTTTTGAATTTGCAGGGAATTTTAGGACTCATCGTCGTGTTGTTGGTTCTTATTTAGTAGGTAGTTATTTTATCAGGTTACCTTGTTTTTTCAGATATTTTAAAAGACGGTGTACCGTGAATGTTTTCATAACAATATCAAGGCCTATTTTTCTATTAATAAAATTTTATAAACAAAAATTGTAAGAAAATATCTTCCTTTTTATAATATAAAAGACTTTTCTTGGCGAATGAATACTGAACTTGCAACTGATTCAAACTGACATGTTCACTGACTTGGAATTATTGATCTTCATAAAAAAACTAATAACTTTATAATAATTTAGAAGCACATTTTTCCCCAAAACAAACATTTAATCCTTTTTTTTTTCACTTTCCTCATAAAATAACATTTTTATCTACCTTGATAGGTACCCAAAAAAATTCAATCTCCGTTGCATGCCCAAAAAATTGTGCCACAATATAAAAATCATTTAACACTATTGCATGAAGCGGTTCAGAGCAAGTAGCCTCGCGAACAAATTGCAGTGCGAAGCTCGTTCTATGTGGACATGGCTCGAGCGAGGAAAGCGCGTGTGACGTCTTATGAGCACTCTTCACAATGAGCACCGTTGGCCCAACAAATGATCGTCGACGTTTGCCGCCATTATGGCGATTATGAATATAAACATCTACAATGACGGCCGATCAAAGACATTTAGGCCCTACACTATCGCGATTGCCTCTACTCGCCCGCTGCTTCGCGCAGTAAAAAGCACTGTGGGCGTCATTTGGGAACATGGGATCCACTGAAAATCAGTGCTGTAGCTCTTAAAGCTGCAGCTTTCCTGCACACAAAATAATCTATACTAATATTATAAAGCTGAAGAGTTTGTTTGTTTGTTTGAACGTTCTAATCTCAAGAACTACTGGTCCGATTTGAAAAATTCTTTCGTTGTTGGACAGCCCATTTATCGAGGAAGGGCTATAGAACATCACGCTAAGACCAACAGAAGCGGAGCCACGCGGATGAAACCGCGGAGCGCAGCTAGTACATAATATGTTTCTATTTTATTCCATAATTTCTTTTTTTTGAAGTGAAAACTTCTTTAGCGGCGTTGAGCACTTTTTCTGTAATGGGTATAAAATCTTAAACTCGCGTCAGGACACGTGACCTGATCGAAAAAGCGTAAGACGTAATATCAAACATGCTCAACGTTAATAATCAAGTTTTCACTTCTGCCGGCACTCCCGGAGTGCAACCCGTCTTTTTTTTTTAGTTTTCCATGTGTGTTAATTAAATGTTTTTTTTTCTAAATTGCTTCGCGAGTCTGCTCGCTCTATGTGAGTCTTTGATACATATTCATAACATAAACAAAATCCAGCTGTGCCAGATTAGTGCTATTGCATTCAGCTTAACTAGAATTGCATGCAACTAATCAATTTCGAATAAAGGCATGAATACAATAAATTAGTGAGGCAAATTAGTTAGAGTCGAGTTTGAAATAAAATCAATATGGTAGTCGGTTGAGTCAGATTGTGATGGATTTTGATTTATTGATTGAGCATTACCTAGTATGTAATTGGCCCAAACTTAATTACTAGAGTAACATGATTACATGAATATGGAGGTTACCTACGATTTATATAAATTACTAGCTGCGCTCCGCGGTTTCACCCGCGTGGCTCCGATCCTGTTGGTCTTAGCGTGATGATATATAGCGCCTATAGCCTTCCTCGATAAATGGGCTATCTAACACCAAAAGAATTTTTTAAAACAGACCTGTAGTTCCTGATACTAGCGCGTTCAAACAAACAAACAAACTCTACAGCTTTATAATATTAGTAATTAGTATAGATTTACACGAAGTTCAAACGAAAAATCCGATGGGAATTAATAATTCATAGAATCATCATCATCATCATCATTCCAGCCTTTCAAGACGTCCACTGCAGGACATAGGCCTCCCCCAAAGATTTCCATAACGACCGATCACCAGCGGCCTGACTCCAGCGGCTCCCCGCCACTTTGATCAGGTCGTCTGTCCGCTTCCGGTGATTCTTAGCACCCCCCGCCCCGCCGTTACCATGGCCGCTACCGTAGCCAGGAATAGCGGAGCTGCCGGGTACTGGGGCCTGGTTGTTGTTGATTTTCATAGAATAGAGTGTCTAATTTAATGAAAATAAAATGTTTATTGTTAAGAAACGACGGAAAAGGCACTATTTTAAGCTTCCTATGTATGTGTATAGATATACGAACATATTTCCTAAATATGTACTTACCACAAAAGTGTTAGATGTTTGGTCCTTCTACTGAATTTTCTCAATAATTTTGTGTGTCTCTTGTATTGTAATATGCACATTATATATATGTAACAAATTAATAAACTATGTTTATATCTCTTAAGAGATATATACAGTGGTGGACGTATAATTAGAAACACGTAACACAATGAAGTAGTCATCAAATTCATTTGACATTTGTGTATAATAACATATTAGAGATTAAGCATTATTTCATATGTAATAGAACACCCGTTTATCTAGCTTTATAAGAAATTGCTTAATTTTAATCAAACGTTAGCTTAAATTAATAAAATTAAACAACTTTAAGTGCAGTCTCATTTCCGAGTATTTTCAGTCTGGACAACAAATTAGAAACAGCATGGTTCGAGTGTTCCAAAGTCAAAACCTGTTGCAATGCCGCCAATATTTTTTTCTTCTACAAATATTTGCACCGTTTTTTAAACATTCTATTTAAAAGTTTCTGAAAATTAATTAACTTTGCAATAAAAATGGGTAAAAGTAAGATTTGTGACCCATCAACAAGAAAAATACTCTTAAGTTTACATTTTGACAAAAACTGGAGTTACAGGAAAATTGCAAATCATTTAGAGTGTTCAATAAAAAGATATTCAATGTTATAGCACAGAATACATAATAGTAGCTAAACGCTACAGAACGGACACTCTCCGCCTCCCGCCAAAATTAAACTTACCTCACCCCCGCGCGATCAGACATAAAATGGGCCATATTTTTCTGCAAGGACGATACGCAACGAAGATTGACAACATTAATCAAATTGACTTAAAGTAATTTTATTATTTTGGATTTGTGATTATCGTTTTTCGTAGAAAATGGTTAGATATTGTGCTGTTTACGGATGTATTTCATCAGAAAAACGCGAATTTTTTTTTACGCTAGTCACAAATGTGCCAACCATAAAGCGTTAACACACACATTTGCAGTCTCTACAGTGTGACTGTCAAAACGATCATTTTGTATGGAGTGTCCGGGGTGTGGTTATAGTCTATTTCAAAAAGCATGGTACTTCTGATCAAGTGTCTAGAAAAGCTCGACCATGAAAAATCACTGCTCATGAGGATAGGCAAATGATTGTTTTGGCAAAGATGGATCCATTTAAAAGCTCAAATTCTATTATAAAATTAGTTTTTTCCGAAGATGAACCACGCCATGTGTCGATGAGATCGATTTGCAGGTGGTAAGTCGAGGCGAAATTGTTTGTGAGAGACGCCAGGAAAGTACAGCTTCTTATTAGGCAGTACAGGGAACGACAATTTGCATTTACTAAGAAATATTGCTTGTGGACAGTCCGCCAGTGAAAAAGTTTTATTTTGGGACGAAACAAATTAATTTAATCAATTCTGATGGCAAAGTATACGCGCGTCGTCCAGTTAACCATACCTTAGATAATAAATAAACAGTTAAGCATGGCGGAGGAAACATTATAGTATGGGGTTGTTTTTAGATTGTTATAATCTTTATAGACAACAACGGCTTTACAACGTCGTGGCTTAGATTGTATGAGATTGTCACACGTTTGCAAAAACATATTTCCTAATAGAATTGAAACCCTTAAATGGGTCCATCTTTGCAAGAAGAATAATTTGCCTATCCTCGCGAGCAGTAGTTTTTCATGGTCGAGCTTTTCTAGGCACTTAATCAGTAGTACCATGCTCTTTGAAATAAACTATAGCATTGAATATCTTTTTATCGAACACTCTAAATGATTTGCAATTTTCGTGTAACTCCAGTTTTTGGCAAAATGTAAACTTAAAATTATTTTTCTTGTTGATGGGTCACAAATCTTACTTTTATCCATTTTTGCTGCAAATTTAATTAATTTTCAGAAACTTTTAGATATGATGTTTTAAAAATGGTGCAAATATTTGTAGAAGAAAAAAATATTAACGGCATTTTAATAGGTTTTGACTTTTGAACACTCGAACCATGCTGTTTCTAATTTGTTGTCCAGACTGAAAATACTCGGAAATCAGACTTCACTTAAAGTTGTTTAATTTTATTAATTTAAGCTAACGTTTGATTAAATCAAGCAATTTCTTATAAAACTAGATAAACGGGTGTTCTATTACATATGAAATAATGCCTAATCTCTAATACGTTAATACACAAATGTAAATAAATTTGATGACTACTTCATTGTGTTACGTGTTTCTAATTAAACGTCCACCACTGTATATTTTTAAATATTATGCATACTTTATAAAATGAAAATCAATATTTTTGTTGCAGTTACATTGGACATGGATTATAACGAACATTCAGAAGATTTTGCAGAAAGGTAAGTTATATCACTACACAATATATACATTATATAAAAAATTCGGCTGCGTCTGTCTATGTGTCTATTCGCGATATACTGAAAAACTACTGCACCAATTTTCATTCCGTTTTCACCAACGAATAGCGTAGGTAGTTTTCCAGAAAAGTTTCAATTTATAATTTGTTAGAGAACTCAATATTTTAAATATTATATTGTATGTATACCTGTTTATTTGTATGTGTAGTTTATTCGGTCCTAGAAAGAATCTATTATTTTACAATTTTTTTTTCCAATAACATTTAAAACATATTCATCAAACATTTTATAAGTCGGTTAAAATTAAAATATCGCCTGTCAGACACAATCAAACCTTACCCGAGGGAAAACATAAAATTGTAATATACCTTCAAAAACATATTTAATTACCTCTCCTGTATGGATAATGAAAAATCCACGTGTTTTCATAGAAAACGTGGAAAATTCCCTTTGATTAACCGGAGCTTTTCCGAACTTGTAATTTTCGTGTTGTTTTGTTACCGTGTGTTCTATGTTTTTTTTATTTGAAAACATAATTATTAGAAGATTGAACCTTGTCTGTGTTTTGATTTATATTACGTACGTCATAGTTTATATTATTTTCAAAAATATATTTATTTAACAGTTTTTCGTACCTATCAAAATAAGATTACATTTACGTTTTACCTACGTTTTACCTACGTTTTACTGTATCCCAAATATTATTTTTATAGTGCAACAAAAATATTTTAGTCAATCAAATCGAATTAAATATAGTTAATATCATTGCAATTTTTATTATTTACCTACTTAATAATAACTTAAATGCAGTCAGTTGTTTGATAAAGTACGTAGCTACTATTATAAATATACATTTAAAAATATAATACCTATATTATAAAACTAGCCGGTAGAAATATGTATCAACAGTGACTTTCTTTCGATAAAAGTTGTGGGCGGAAAGCTACTTACTTTAAATTAAATGTGTTTCACTAATATATAAATATTTTCTATTTTAATTTCAGGTTTCAATACAACAAACATCAAGGGACTGAAAATTGTAAGTAACTTTCCTTTTTATTCATGTAATTAGCTAATACTAATACCTAATTTAAATTGTTAGAAATTTTAATATACGTAGTCAAAATATGCTTTATAGATAATAGGCTTTATGCTATTATTTTGCTATACATGTACATTCATTCTTCCATTTAATTTAATAGTTAATCAATTGACACGTTAAAGGTCTTAAATCTTGGTTAACGACATACTTGCAAGTTGTAAAACTTGAGAGGAATTTTATTTAAACAGCTGCTATACGTGAACTCGAACGTAGTCACGGCAAAAGCTAGTATACTTCAAATTCACTTAAGTAAAATTTTCAGTTTTCAACTTGTATACATAAACAAGTCTGCTCTCGACGCCTTTACTTTGACACAGTTTATTTATTTTTGAATTTAATTTAAAATATAACTAAGTATATGTACTTTTTATTGCATCGCATATGCTGCAGTTACAATAACTGCTTTTTGATACCAACCTCTTAAAAGCTTCTCTTACTAATATGCCTACTTAGTTACATATTTTATCACATAACAGAGAACGTTGGTTGTCTAGCAGTGATACCTTTAGGCTCTAAAGTCGCTGTTTTTTTTATTTTGTAAGTCCAATTGTACAATAAAGAATAAATAAATATAATTTATAAATAGCTAGGTAACTAGAAAGGTACCATTGCTATCAATTTCTAAGATATATTGGAACCTATTTTTACAATTAATATCTAAATTGATAATAATAAAGTACACAGCTCATATTATAATATAATCTTCTATCTTAATCATAATAATAGCTCTGCTATTTGTTTAATGTCAAACTAATTACCTAACCATCACGTTTGATAAGCTGGTAAATATATTATGCTTATGTATTTAGTTAACACCTGCAAATGCCTAACAATGACTACCATAATATAACAAACAGTATGAGATTTTTGGAACTAGAAAAAATTATAATAACTGTATACTAAGTGTACCAAAGCAGGGGAAAGCTAAGTTATAATAATATGTAATGGCATTTTAGACAATAAAGTTCAGAAAAACTCATCCTCAAACAAATATGTAGATAACTAGCAAACCGGGCGAACTCCGTTTCGCCACCAGAAACACCTTTTCTTTGCTATAAACCTCACGGAGCCCGAGACCTTTCCAACGAATGCAAAACCGTGGAAATCGGTTCGTGCGTTCTGGAGTTATAGCGTCAGGAAGGAAAACCCGACTTATTTTTATATAGTAGATTTACTAGGGACAATGGTTACAAAAATATTATTGAATTTTTAAAAGTATCTTCTTATCAGATTAATCGCATGATACAATAAAAAAAAATGTGTGCCTGTACTAGTGTACACACGTAAGAAGTGAAACTTCTTTATGACCTTATTTTTCAAAAAATAATTTACTATATGCAACTTTACTGAAATACGTCGAATCACGCGTGGTAGGCATAAGAAAAAGATGGCGCGTAACGGAAAAATGTCACGCGTAACGAAAAAATGTTACACTAAATTTTTTTCCAACCCCGATAAAGAAGTTTCACTTCAATACGTGTGGCACTCGAGGACTGCCGCGGTAAAGCTATTGCATAGCATCGCATCGCTGTGCCGGTTGGAGTGGGGGTGTTAGGTTTTTTCGTTATGGAATTTTTACATTCGGTCGCCGCGCTTAAAGTCTGAGATAAAAGCTATGCAATAGCTTAACAATTATCCATATAATGAAAGCAGCATGTGTTAGGATTAAAAAAGTTTGTATTGCAAAACATTTGTGACCACAGCACTTGGCCAATGTGTTGGATTATTTATATTTTTGGATTATAACCTAAGCCTATTTTGGACTTTTGTCGTATGAAAATTTTCAATATGGGGAATAATAAATAAGCTGATGATTATGTAAATCTATATTTTTATAATTAAAGATTAGTGTTATTATAAGTATTGTTATCTTAACCTATTTTATTATCTGTGCATTAACTAAAATATACAACAAAAATCTAAATGAATTTTGATGGAATACTTTATATTATACTTACTCTTACTATGCGGCAAATATCATCATCATCATCATAGTATAAAAAGACTTAGTAAAATAGTTACTGTCACTGTCTGTCCGGCCCTATGTATGCTTAAATCTTTTAAACTACGCAACAGATTTTGATGAGGTTTTATAAATAGATAGGTTGGGTCTTGAGCAAGATTTTAGTATATAACTTGTTACTGCTGCGCACAGAAAGCTAGTAAACGTATAAAATACTTGGACAAAATACCAATTTATTTATTATTTTCAAATAGCAAAGCCCAAAAACTAATCTCACGAAAACAGAATTGCGAACAAAATTAGGAACAAACTCAGCCTGTTATTAATGCATAAATTTATCGTGGCTATATTTTCTGACGTCGATTCGTATTTCCCATAGGAGATATCTCGTCTAAAGCAAATTGATTTCAAAAACTTTTATTTCTCTGTACACGATAATTGTTTTGGGGATAAGACTTGAGAAATGTCTGGAATAAAACTTAAATAGCTAAAATGTTAGATTCATTGGTTAAAAGCTTCCCAGAATTTGAGACATTAATCTATATTATAAATATAAAAATGAAACCCGTTTTCCTTGGTCACGGCATCACGCGTGAACGGGTGGACCGATTTCGATAATTCTTTTTTTATTATATTCCTTGAAGTAGGTACGAGGATGGTTCTTATATATAGAAAACGTAAATATGTACCACGGGCGAAGCCGGGGCGGACCGCAAGTTCAATTATAAATAATACGTAAAATTATGTTATAAGTAAAAGGTGTAGGTATATAGGTTACTAGAGGTCCGCCCCGGCTTCGCCCGTGGTACATATTTCGCAATAAAACGTAGCCTATGTCCTTTCTCGGGTATCAAAATATCTCCATACCAAATTTCATGCAAATTGGTTCAGTAGTTTAGGCGTGATTGAGTAACAGACAGACAGACAGAGTTACTTTCGCATTTATAATATTAGTAGGGATTAACACTGGGAGTGGCGCGTCGAAATCTGGTTAATTAGCCACATTTTAATTCAGTTGTCTCTTTTTCGCTATAGTTCAATCATGTCTTCTTACTTTTTCGTCTAATCGTGTGTGCGCATTGCAAAGTTTGCAACCTATCTGCAAACTTTGGCCTTTTTACTTATAATATACCTAATTGGTATTAATAATTGAAACAGCAATTTCCAACTCAAATTCAAACATTTATTTATTCAATTAGGCTTCTTCTAGAAGCACCTTCTTTATTAGTTATTACATACTAGCTGTTCCCCGCGGTTTCACTCGCATTACTACTGTTCGCCTTAGCGTGATGATATATATAGCTATATAGCTTATAAGCCTTCCTCGATAAATGGGCTATCTAACACCGAAAGAATTTTTCAAATCGGACCAGTATTTCCTGAAATTAGCGCGTTCAAACAAACAAACAAACAAACTCTTCAACTTTATAATATTAGTATAGATTTTTAAAATTTACCACCGATTTGGAAAGCAGTATCAATTGCTATCCTCTATCGATTTCGTCTTATCATCCAACTCCAATATAAATTGAAACAGGACCGTCTATATGTTTGAGTATCGTTTATCCGATCTTTACGGGTAGTCGGGCAATCAAAGGAAACACAGATTTGCCTTAACACGGTAATCGGTCAAAGCAGATATCAATGTGACTTGTCGTTTATAAAGGTAAGGATAGAGTATTTGAAAATGTGTGTTACATATTATATAGTGTAAGCTAGCAGGAATTATTGAAATAATTGTAAAGGTAGCATATAAGACACTTTTCATTCAAGAATGCATACATATTAGAGCAAAATAATATAATGCAGAATGAGGTGAGGTATAGATAAAATGTGGATGAGTCTTTTAGTTAATTTGTCACACTTAAGGCCTTAATAGGGGCTAGCAACCTTGCTAGGTGATTTACAAGGCGGGATCGGGGGACCGGCGCGAATCTACCGTAGTAAAAGTACGTATAAAAATTATTAAAAAGATATTTGGATATGGAATCAAAATTTCAAACAACCATGCCCTGTGTTTCAATTTCATAAACACTCTGTAAAAACACTACAATAATTGACGTTATATATTGACTTAGCGTTTTGGTTTAAAGTCCAAAAATCGACCTCAGTTCATGATTTTTTTCCAAAAAACCTGATTGTAAAATAAACAAATTAAAACAACCATGCCCTTATAACATATTCGAAACTTTAATATACATTTTTTTTAGATATGTAGGTACATTAAGAATCTAAGAAGAAAAACGGTTATAACTAGAGTTTATTTTCGGTATTAAAAGGGAATTCTATCCGATTCAGGCCTTAAATAATTAAAATATTTAAATGTGTGCGTTCGAAATAAAAATAGATCGTAGATTCACATGCACTTTGAATTCAACTTAAGAGTGATTGTGCAACTAAATATGACTAATTTTATTAATCCACTGTAGATAGAGAATAAAAGCCATTCTTCCTGAAGTTGTGAAAGAAATATTACCCTATAGATGTGTGCTTTTAGTTATATTTTTAAGTTGAAAACTTAAAATTTCTCTCACCTCAAGCCAACGAACTGCAACCAAAAGGTAATAAAAATACATTTCCCGAAGGATATTGTTACAGACATTAATTTTCAGGCTCGTGCAGTTCTTTGCAATTCTCACGGAATCTATTGATCTCGGTTCTGATGAGCTACTCCTCTTTTTAGGAAATATTTTGTGCGTTTTCGGATATTTTTTGTTCATTTTGGTATATTTTTTTCATTTTTTATATTTTGGAATTGTACAAAAAGATGAAAAGATTTAGGTAAGACACATAGAAGATTATCAGCGTTATAGCACGTGCTTCAAAAAGATTATCAACATTTACCGAAATATGTTGGAACCTTTCTTAACAGGTAGGTCAATAGTTTTTACGTTCCGCCAGTTTTGTATATTTTCTAACTAGCCGTGCTCCGCGGTTTTTCCCACAGTGCTACGCTCCTGTTGGTCTAAGCGAGATGATATTGTATAGCCTCTGCCTATAGCCTTCCACGATAAATGGGCTATCTAACACCGAAATAATTTTTCAAATCGAACCAGTAGTTCCCGCGCGTTCAAACAAACAAACTCTTCAGCTTTATAATATTAGTATAGATATGTAGGTATTAAAACTCACATAATAGTATTGCCAAATGATTCTGTAAACCTTTTCTGAAACTATCCAAGTTTTATTTACAGAAACCATCAACGTAGAAACCTTTTCAGACTAAAACGACAATCTCGCTATTCTTTACCTTGTCTAAATCTTTTGTATCCTTTCTGTTTACTGTGTGCAAATAATATGTTTTTATTTGTTAATAACTTGTGCTCGGGACTACTTCTAACAACATAAATATACATATATATTATGATGAAAACTACAATGTTTATGTACGCACAACTTTATTGTTGAATTATTTTTTCTTAAATCTTGTGGCTTCTGACATTCTAAAAAAAGTTCTTTTATTTTTCATTGTGCCAAATTTTTGTTAAAAAAAAACAAGAGCTTTTTTAAGTATTAGTACAGATGTCTAAATAATTACTACATATTATGTATTAGTTTGCAAGAAATATTCTGTGGTAATATAGTGTACTAAGACAATATCCGATGCAGTCAGTCTATAACATAACGCAGATAGTCACAAATATATGTAATTGAAAAATTACTTCTAGCGAGCTAGTTTGTTCGTCGAATAAATCTGAGCCCAGCATAATCATCATCGAAATATAAACCACAAAATATCTAACAGAATTAACACGAAAATAAACCAAAAAGATCCTAGATTATCAAAACCTATCATAAACCGATCCCAACTAAATATACAGGATGTAACAGCATCCTCCATAATCCGTTCCTAAAAGTAATCAACACAAACTATAAATTCCTTGAGCTTATCAAACTTCGCTGGCTGTCGGTGTCTCGGATAATTGCGAAACTTTAGCCCCAAGTAATGTAAATAATATTTTAAGGGCCGATGGGGTTTGGGACGTAAATAATGTAGTTTAGGAACTAGTCGACCTTGGATATTCCATTTGGCGATTAATGCGATATAGTGATTTAGAAGTGATTAGTCTTTAAGACTAGCTTTCCACCTGTGGTTTTGTTTAGTCAAAGGCAAACACGCATTGTTCCCATTGACGTGGGATTTCCGATGTAAAAACTGTTCTAGGTGCTCTCTGAAGTCACAAACTATCTTTGTATTTAATCCGAATCGGTTCAGTGGTTAACGAATGAAAAAAAAGACAGACACACAGACAGAGTTATTTTCGAATTTATTATATTAATAAGGATAGTAGTGATTAACCAACTTCAAAAAGGAGTTATTCATTCACTTCATAATTTGCTTAGATCATTAATGATCTAAGATAATTTGTGTTTGATAGCACAGCTTTATAATGAAACCAGTCTACGTGTTGCTGTTGATATCTCAAGTATATATTACAAAAAATTATCAACATCAGATACGCGGTTTAAACTCTAAAAACAAAACAAATGAACAGACTTTCACGTCTAATATTAGCACAGATTACTAAATTGTTACTACGCAAATATTAGTTTGAATAAAGTTCAATAAAGAGATACAATATCCCATTTATTAGTAATATGCAAATTAAACCATATGTCTGTAACATATAGTACAAGAATAAATTAAAAAATCTGCTAATGATAAGTCCACACGTGTTTGAACTGCTCTTAATTCGCAGTACAATCAGCATATTAATGTACACAGTGTAGCGTTGGCAAATACAACGCAATTAGCGATGTTAGAATTAAGGTATTTATCTTTATCTATAGGTTTAAACGTTAGTAATTTCACATCTGTTTTCATTCGTTTGTTATGTTGTCAAATGTGAATTGTTAAACAAATTATGATGAATTTTCATATATTGTAGTAAAATACTAAGTGTCTATCTCGATTAGATCCGCTTTTATATATTAAAATACTTAAATATATAAATTAATTTGAAATCGAAGTTCCCATGTAATCGAGGAATGTCACTCTAGCCTCCTAACTATCACTAGATACAAAAATCATATCATAAAATCACTCCGTTACAACGAAAGAGAAAGACAATCAAACACACGCATTTATAATTGTAAGGATTGAAATTACAAAATGCATAATTATTGTTTTATTCATACAAGAACTAAAGTATATTTGCTCATCAAATAATAATGACGGCCCACATTATGACTAAAGCTTTACAGATATATTGTACAGAATAACTGTCCCTTTAAAAATGTATGTACATGTTAGCGAACGTACACTGAGTGCAAAAATAACGGTACACTTTAATGGTTATAAAATTATTATTGCATGGGTAGGTACTTTAGTGGTTACGTGGAATATTTTCGAATAGTTATAAGGTATGTTTGTAATTATAGAATAGTTGTTAAAAATACTAGAATTATAACAATATGAATTTTGAATTATGAATAGGATTTTGTGCTTGTTAAGGAATGATATTGTTATATTAATTATTTGCTGTAAGTGAATAAAAGTATCAGTTACTTCTAACATTAAACTTACACTATTTCTCTAAAAGCGATAGTTCAATTATTCTTATTGACACAAATACGTGCGAGTACTTCGTACATTAGTAGTTTTTTAGTCTTTTAACACGTTTTTATTAGCTTCACCTGTATGTTTGTATGTAACCAACCACTTACTAACTTACTTTTAACCACTTAAAACGAACTGATTTAATTCTAACTTTCTACACTGATCAAGGATCAGTGACAATCACAGACATACGACAATACAATAATTTCATGAGCTTTTTAAACTGTACTCATTATTATTTATTTAAATCGTAGAACCACTATCTACAATAAACAATTGATTTCTATACATACTGTTCTACATTACACAATAGTCCAACCATGTCCCGCACTGTACCACCCTCGTTACTCATGAGGGTTCAACAAACAGCGCTGTTTTTCTTTGCAGAGTCAATTGAGACCCTTTGTTTGATCCCCGTGGACCTTCTTAATGACAACGTAATACTCTGTATTTGTTGATGGGAATTAGCGCTTTATGTATTGCTAATGGTTGACAAGAAGGGATTTAAATAAATAAAACGTTCATTGCTTCTCATATTATCGCAGTATCTAACTAATATTATAAATCTGAAGAGTTTTTTTGTTTGTTTGAACGCACTTTTCTCAGGAAATACTGATCCGATTTGAAAAATTCTTTCGGTCCATTTATCGAGGAAGGCTATATAGGCTATAATATAGGCTATAATATATTATATCATCACGCTTAGACCAACAGAAGTGGAGCCACGCGGGTGAAACCGCAGGGCGCAGCTAGTATTGGATATACATGCTTAAACATTTAGATATACAATTAGAGAATCACTTTAATATATCACTACAAACATATTATATTTAAAATTCTCGTGAAATTTTGTTTGCCTATTGGATATATCTGAGAATCGGCCAACATCAATTTTTCATACCGCTATAAATGTTATTAGAGAAAGGCAGAACGACGTTTGCTGACATGTAGTAAATCAAAAATAAATAGTTTTATTAATTAGGTACACCATTGCTCGAGTTTTGCTTTTGTTTTCAAACACAGTTTTTAAATATTTACTTCATAAATATATGAAAGTTACAAAATAATATAGAAGGCGCCATTTTGACGAAATTATTTTCATTATCCTTTGATTATTAATTTATTTTCACAATCCTTTTGATTTCCTAGTAAAGCTATAAAAACGACAACAACGCTGACGTGAATAAATAATGTTGTTATTCCAAAAATCTAAAACTTTCAGAATGTCAACAAAAACTGCACGTTGAGCCTGACAAAAAGCCTTTGTAATTAAAAACTGTTTTTGGATGTCATTTTGTGTTTTTTATCACAGAATCCAATATTCCGAGAAAAACTGCAAAATTGTTTGAATATTTTAAATTGAATTTTTCGATAGAGGGAAATACGTTCGTGGCATTTCTTATTAATTATTTTTTTAATAATAAATTTAACTAATACTTTGTAAAAACGGGTTATTATTTTTATTTTTTATTTTTTAGGCTTTCATATTATAATCCTATACAACTAATATTATAAATGCGAAAGTTTGTGAGGATGGATATTTGTTATTCTTTCACGAAAAACTACTGAACCGTTTACAATAAAATTTGGTATGTAAGTAGCTGAAGACAGAGTAAGACATAGGCTAATTTTTATCCCGGAAATCCCACAGGAACGGGAACTATGCTATATAACTATGCAGGTTTTCGACTAGCTGTGCCCCGCGGTTTTACGCGCATTGCTCCGCTCCTGTTGTTCTGAGCGTGATGATATAAAATAGCCTTCCTCAATAAATGGGCTATCTAACACCAAAAGACTTTTCAAATCTGACCAGTATTTCCTGAGATTAGCGCGTTCAAACAAACAAACTCTTCAGCTTTATAATATTAGTAGCGTTTAGCTACTATTATGTATTCTGTGATGTTAGTATAGATTATTTTTAAAAGCAGGTTATTTTGACTTAAAATGATGATTAATTATTTTATAACTAGCTTTCCACCCCCGGCTTTTCTCGCGTACACTTCACTTGATCCTGTGACAGACCTCTTATATCTCCCTCCTCATTTCATTTGCATTTTGTTTTCTTTAAAGAAGTATAATATTTTCTTTTTTGTACTTGCGTTATTGTGTGTATTTGAATTTTCATGGCGCGTAAGAAATTTTAATATAAAAACATTTTATATTCCTAATACATGATATTATGACGAATATTTGATAATCACTTTAAATCATTAAGGTACGGTTTTTCAATTTCGGTTAGAACTTATCCGTCCAATTATTAAAATTATACAATTATAAAGTAATAAAAATTTGCCTTTAAATGTAGAAATAGAACATTTTTTGTTATTTACTACGTCATTCGTCGAATTAGTTTTGACCAAGGATTGAAAAATCGCACCTAAGTGTAATTATTTTTAAAATATACTTAGTTACATATTTAATAAAGTAAAAAAACTTCAACATCTTTTTTACGAAATACCATAACAAGGATAAAAATTGCTTTTCACAGTATGAGGTTTCTTCTAGAAACTTCCTGAAACTTTCAGATTTCTTTTTCTTTACATTTCTTCTTGAAACTTGAAATGAGTAGTTGTAATTTATTCTTCCTTGTTGTTATGTATAAGGTAACATGTGTTAAACATTATATTATGCTTTTTAGGGCTGATTTTTCAATCCTCGGTTAAAACTTATTCGTCGAATAATGTATAAAACTATCATTTTAATATTATCGTGTAATACTTTATTGGACGGATAATAAAGTTTTATCCAAGCATTGAAAAATCGGCCCTTAAACAAATAAAGTTTTATATATTGTGAAACAGAATGATAAAAATGTCTACAACGAGAAAAAAAGTGCGTGTGTGCCGAGCTCATGTTTCAGAAGTGAAACTTCTCTGGCAAGATACAAAGATACCAAAATCGTCGCCTTGCTCCATGACGTGACGGTATTGCAACGACGCAACCTTGAAATGTTACTCTTAACGCGCATAAAGAAGTTTCACTTCAATGAAAATAGAACCTGGCACAAATAAACATTATAAACATTTTAAAATACAATTTAAAACACATTGCATATCTACTTCGTTAAGAATTAGATCTTATAATCATTATATATGCTTTCTAATGTCTAAATGATAACCACAGTATTACATACTGGCAATTAATTAACATAAGTTTCTTTGTTGCAGCTAACGGGGATGAATCGAGGATCTCAAAGTAAGTATGCTATTGCTATTTGTTATTATTTATAAAATGCAAAAGATTTTTTCTTAAATATATCTATTGATGTAAGTCGTGTAAACTTCATGGCATTGTAGCTTTGAAATTGATGAATCAATTCGATTTTTAAGTCAATGTCTTATCAATAAAGACAATAAACATGCTATAGTTGAAAATGAACTATATAGTTATTAAAAAATTAAAGACTAAAACGCTCCAACGCATCTACGAATATATGAGTCTGAATTTAATTTGATCAACATATAATAATTATGACCTCTATCCTACCCAGCGAAAATGATAATATTATATTTATTAGGCATCGAGCAACAACCACTAAAAAATTCTATGAAATTCTAGAAACATCCAAAGTCGGTTACCAGATTTAAAAATGGAACGCATTTTAAAAAGCGCGCCACAATCCCATACCTGCCACAGACTAATAAAAGTTAGACATTCCAACATAGTATAACGCAATCACAGAGAATTATGCAACTGCATATATCTACATTTCGTATTCCGTTTGACGTATAAGTTAAATATGCAGGAACTATCTTGCTGGTTCGTTGGGATTTTCAGCGAAATTTTTAAATAGTTTTTCAGATTGTGGGAATTAGGTTATGTTATACGTAATATAATGGAATATGATAGTGTTCTGAAATCTGAATGTAGTACAACGTTGTATGCTTATGTCCTGAATGAAAGCAAGCTTTGAATTTATACATCCAAGTATTATTTTGATGTGTTTTTAACGAAAGAGGAAGCTGTTTAAAAAAATCACAACAAAAGTACGAAAACAATAAAAGCTTAAAGCTAGTTTTACAACTTCTTGATATTTAATGTTTTTTAGCTTATTAAAATGACAAATAATGTTTTAAACACGCTTTCAGTGGTTATTAATTATTATATATTATCAGACTATAGTGTGACTTGTGCTAATATAACCTAGTTAACCAGCAAATTTCTATGGTTTTGAAGCCGTTTATAAACCTTTAAATATTAAACTAAATACAAAAACATTTACTACGATTTTTTCAATATTGACAATATCCATATAATCCAAAATAAATACAACAATACAAACAAACTTACAAATAAAACACTTAACAGCACCGCTAATCTCATTTTAAACCGAAAGGCAAATGCCTGCCAAATACCGCGACTGGCGTTTCATTTTAATTAAATGTTCAAAATTCCTGTAACTTCGCTTGATGGGTTACGAATATTGTTTATGTAGGACATTCTTCTGAATACAGTTACATACAATAAACGTGGAAGAATATTAAAATTCTCGTGTCACTGTATTTATAACTAAACTTAACCATACTCTTCGGAAATATCTTGACCAGTCTCTATGAATATTTTTAATGGTAGGTAGGTACCTATATACCTCGGAAAGGTCGTATTAGTTATGTACACACAAACAGTTACAGTTACAGATAATATAATACTTTGTGTAACTATCCTCTAAATAAGCGCTGCTTAATATATACAGGGTGTCCCACTGTTGGTATACTATGCTCAAAGGAGGTTATACTTTTGCATACGCTGAGTACGTAAAAAATACTTATAAAATTCCATACGCATTTTTTTTCAAATAGATGAATTCTTAAAACTCGATGTGTACACCCAAAACAAGCAACCCGCCCAACTTTACCACCAGCACATTAGCTATCGCTTAAGATTATGTTTTCATAGACAAAATGCTCACATTAGAGAAGCGGTATTTATGCCGGCTGCGCGAAGCTAGAGAATAATACATAGATTTTCAGGAAAAATTTAGCAAAAAATTTTTGACGTAATTTTGTTGTTTAATTATTTTTTACGTGATCAGTGTATGCAAAACTACAAGTTCCTTCGCGCTTAGTATACCAATAGTGGGACATCCTGTATACGTAACAAACGCTGCTTAATAAACGTACCTACAGAAATAGAGCGAAATTTCAATAAATACTACTTTTAATCTATGTAGGTAAAACACGAGTGAAGTCGGCTTCAGCAATCATAAAAAAAACTGTAGAAATTTTCAATATAATATTATATTATTTTCTAACATACAGGACTATCAATATTTAAAACAAGCATTGATGTATAATATGTATTTATTTTTGGGTTGCCTGTGATCCAGATAAGATCCGAACATTGCATTATGATTGTTTTTTACTAAGCTTCGTTTGTGGCTTCGTTCATATCATAATTTTCATCCATTTAATAACTTAATCAAAATATTTAACAAATAACGTTATTGCATAAAATGTATTATTTATTTATTAAATGCCGTTGCATATTAGAATTTACAAACACGGTCGGTATCAGCTCCCGTTTTCCGCTCCAGTGGTCTGGCTAACTGACGTTGACAAGGAAACGTGCCCACAACGAGATTACCGTAAAATGCTGCAACTTTGCACGGATTTTGACGTTTTTCTTCGATAAATCTTTAATCGTTAAGAAAGTCGTATGTTTTTTCAATTACTGTCCAATATTGGACTTTAAGCTATAGGAATACATTTGCTATTAGTAAAAAAAACACCTATAAAGCACCAAAAAATTGCTTTGAAAACGTAGGCAAAGTTGAGGTAAAAACTACAACATTGCCTGTCATAATATCTTTTTAAATGAATAGGTATTTTGGTAACGGATTTGACACCCATATTGCCATGAAGTTCTTTTGCACGTCAGACTTCACTGAATCTTGAATAGCACAAGAAATTTTTTTTTACAATGCTAGGCAAAGTTGTGCATGTTTCTCTAAAACTCCCATACAAAAGTGAGTTTGGTGTAGGGCTGCCCCAAAGGAAATGCAACAATTTTTCTTAATATTCAAATAGGTATATTTTTAATAAATCAAATTGTTGTACCTACTTAAATTTTAATCACATTTTTTCATAGGTAAACAATTAATATGTAATAATATTAGGTAATAACATTAAAAAAAATAATGTTGGTACCTATTACGTTTATGTAATAAAAATTACAACAGCAGCCTGCAGTGAGATCAACAAATAGTTTTACATAAAATCAACAAAGAGTTTTACATTAGTGAGATCAACAAATAGTTTTCCAACATTTTCCATTAAAAACCTGCAATCGGTCATTTTTTTTCTAAATAATCGTGCAGAACAATACGCAAGTCAATCATACTCAATTGACAACCGAACTCTGCTGATAAATTAACAACCTCAGCAATATGCTTTTCTTCTTCTGCAAATAATTTTGTAGGATGGCCCACAGATTTTACATGAAGATTCTTACATATTTTGTTAAGAATAGTACGCCTAGGAATACCGAATTGCTTCTCCGCCTCGTATGAAGATATTTTCTTACATGTGACTAAATCTACCGCCACATTCAGCATCTCCTGCGAATAATCGGAGTACTGTCTAGCCCCTGGTTTTCTTCTACTCTTGGGTGGGTTGCTCATGTAATCATAAGTACTATAAATGACTTAAAGAAAATTAAATTCGACATCCTTAATTTCTGATGATGATAAATAAAGAAACAATAGTTCTAGCTTCTATAAAACGTTGTTAGATCAATTACAAAAAAAACAATTATACAAGCAAAACCACGGTCGATTAAGAGTTTGTTGAAAAAATTAAAAGGGGCAGCCCTAACCCTAGATAATGTTGAGTAAAAAGTTGCGAAAATCTGACACAACTTTGCCGACCATGATTTAACGGTTTAAATTAAGATATAATACAGAAAAAACAGTTAAAATACATAAAAGAGTATATTTTCTTTGCTATATAACATATTACGCTAGAAAATAAAGCATAAATATTCACAAAATGAAATTTTCCTGAGAGCCGGTAAAAAGCGAGCATCCGCACTGACAATGAAACTGACTCTGACAGTTTGTTAACTAAAATTTGGAGTGACGTGTGATCGAATGTTGCCATACAGATTGCCGACTTGCTTTTAGTAATACCATAGACAATAAAAAACATTTCGCAGCGGGAATAATTTAACTTTTTTGAATTTAGGCAATGTTGAGCTATAAAGGCAATGTTACAGCATTTTACGGTACTATTCAATAAATATTATAGTTTTAGTATAAATGTTGTTTTATTTCATCGTTTTAGGGCTGATTTTTCAATCCTTGGTTAAAACTTATTCATCGAATAACGTATTAAACTACCATTTCAAAAATGTATTCTAATTGTCCGTATTTGACAGTTTACAGGTGACATTTTAAAATGTTCGTGTAAAATTTTATTGGACGGATAAATTTTAACCAAGGATTGAAAGATCGGCCCTTAATAAATAATCTGTTTCTCTTATAAAGACGATTTAATTTTATATTTTTATTCGTTTTGAATAAATAATCTATACAAAACAGATACACAGATACAGATACAGATTATTTTTAATTTTATAAAGATTTTTTCTAAGTGATAAAAGAATTCGTAATATTACTAGCTGTTAGACGCAGCTACGCCCGTGTGGTCATAAAATGTTCATGGTACAAACTTTTATCTTCTATTTTTTTCTCCTTGGAGGCAGAATTTATTAAATAAACCTTAGCAGTCTTGCGTTTTATGTGTACCTATTTATTTATTTGCTTGTCTTTCCCTAACAGTGCATCGAAGTGATTTTATCGTGTGAATTTTGCGTCTGAATATAGGGAATAAGGCTAGAGATTTCCTTTGAATATGCCGTATGCGGGACGTCATACATTTATTTTTAACACAAGAAAACAACAAAAGAAAGTTGCGTGACTCTTTAAGCTTTGTGCGTAAACATTCGTCGATTCAAGCTATAGGTACCTACCTATATTTTACCAACATACATTATTGTCAATACATAATTCAATTCCATCAAAATCAGCCACACGTCACCCTAATTAGACACAGAGTAATTAGCGCAAGGAGGTGTAAAAATGAGATCTGTCAGGTATGCTCATTACTAAATTTCCTCTGGGAGTTTCTCGTCTGTGCCTTACAATTTCCCCTTATTTAGGCCAACGAAAAACGTCCTATCCATTATTTTGAACGTTTTCATTCTTACCTCTTAAACACTGACACGTAATTATTTTTGTCGTGATAAATGTTGTTTTTTTAATTAATTACGCATTTAGGGAAGTGGGAGTAATTTATAACCGTTTTGTTGTTTGGTTCATTAAGCAAGTGTGGAGTCTTTGAAAATACGTTAATTTATTATATAAATTATCTTGTAAGTGGTTATTTTAATAATATTATTGATAGGTATTGTTTCATATTGGAATTTAATATTTAATCTTAACTTTTCATAAACATATTACATAGATGTTAGAAACATCTTACATACAATATAAAATGTATTCCGTGTATACTGTATAAAAATGTGCTTTTCTTCTAAAATTTTCGTATATTGTTCACTATAAATTTACCGTATTAAACGTGACTATATAAAATAGCAAATACCTTGACATAAAAACAAAAGTCAACTTTAGCGAAATAAATTTTTGTTATACACAACTAATTAGGGTTAATTAAATCTTTTAAATAATTGTGCAAAATTACTTTAAATTTCCCCGCGGTTTTCCCGTATTGTTCCGCTCCGTCATAGCATGAGCATAATATTATTACAATCTCGATAGATGTACGATCTAAATTGAAAAATTATTTCACTGTCCCGAGATTAGCGCGTTCAAACAAACAAATTCTCAGCTTTATAATACCGATAAACTTCCTAACCAGAATAAAATATTTACTACCAAAATTCGCTTCGTTTTCACGCGCCTAATTATCGTTAATCATAATTCATCAAGCGTAAACAAATTAGAAACTAAGTAAAATAATGTTTTACAAAGAAGTTAAACTTTTGTTTATCATAAACAAGTTTGAATTATTATTGCTGGCGGAATGCTGACTACTTACGTTGGAATTATGTTAATTTTGACTTAACTTTGCCACTTCGTAATAATTTCATCAGATTATTCAGTTTTGCCACAATTTTAGTATAGTTTTCAAAATTTTTTATGCTTTGTAGAATTTGCTTTGGTTTCTGAAAAAACAAGTACATAATATTATAATCATTATTAATTATGTGGATTGCTTTACATCAACAATTCTTAGTGCAATCTTACCTATTGAAATCTCTGATCCTAATTATTTTTACCTTCTATTTAGATGCAAACATGTTTTTAGTTAACTTATTGTATATTTGACTGTCAAACAAATATACAACAATTATGTCATCAAATAAATAAGTTTTTTACAATAATCTCAAATAGAATGAACTACACTTTAGAAACATAGTTTCTCCAATGTGTAAAGAGAGCCAAAAAATATCAAGTGAAACTTCACCGATTACAGTTGCCACAATGTATAGCAATATTCCAATCTTCATACCACATACACATTTAGCCACCAAGGCTCCATATTGAGGATTATGTAAATTTTGACTTTGGGACTTTGTATTTATTTCATTACAATATTCAGTATTGCCGTAGTTTTGCCATAGATTTATTATTGTATATTGTTGTTGGAATGTGCTTTTATTTATGCTTAAACAGGTGTTTCTTAAACACGTTTGAAAATTCGTTGTGTGAGTTAATTATTTAAAAAACATCTTTAAATCTCTTCTAGCCTGAGTATATTAGTCATTTGTTATGTGTTGTGTATATTTAGAGACTGGCTGTGCTCCGCGGTTTTACCCGCAGTGCTCTGCTCCTATTGGTCTTAGCATGATGATATATATATGGGCCTTTCTCGAAAAATGATTGACCGCCTCCTTGGTACAGTGGTTGACGCGTGAGCGTAGCACCGAGGGGTCCTGGGTTCGATTCCCGGTGGAGACGAAGAAAAGAAAATGTCTCGGTCTGGTAGGACACAGAAGGCTGATCACCTACTTGTCCCTAAAGAAAATCGATCAGTGAAACAGATGTATAATGCATCTGCCCCTTACCCCACTTGGGGACATGGGACTTCACTTTTTTCTCGATAAATGGGCTATCTTACACCGAAAGAAGTTTTCAAATCGGACCAGTAGTTCCTGAGATTAGCGCGTTCTAACAAACAAACAAACTTTTCAGCTTTATAATATTAGTATAGATCTATATCTAACAATTGAAACTACCGATTTCAATACCAATGCTCTACCTAGCAAAATCTTCGTACCACATACAATTTAGCTACCAAGCTCCATATTGAGGATTATGTAAATTTTGACTTAACCAACTTTGGCACGTGACTCCTATGCGAGAACTTTATGAATTATTCAAATGTTGCTCCAGTTTTTATATATTTTAGGTGCACTGTTTAATGTGAGGTAATGGTGTTTTTTTTCTGCGAGTAAATGGTGTTTTGTTTTCGTAATGTCACGACGCAATGTGAGAAATAGAAGGGAGGTACAATGTTGTTTATATTTATGTTTTGAAAACTAATAGAACGTTTATGTAATGTTCAAATGAGATGTGTAAGAGAAATAAATTGTTTAAATTGTTAATAATTAATCTTTTATTGTATCTATTCAAATTTACTGAGAATATTTGTTATAATAGTTTAAATTTGTACTTTATATTATACATATCTAGTATTAATTTTATTAAAAAGTAATATTTTTGTTGTTACAGCGAACCCATACACGAGAATTTGGATGAAACCTGGGATTTATTAAAAGGTAAGTCGTTAGACTATATCGCATTTCGTAGAACCACAAAGTCAGACAATTCGTGACGTGTGCCAACTCGCACTTGGCTAAAGGTGGATTATAACCCAAACTGTGTTCCTGCAGTTGTAACGACATGATTCTATAGTACTACATTTATAGTCACTACATAGCTTTTTTTTTTTTGATTTCCGCTTACATTGCAAACGCAGGCTGAACCCTACGAGTTTTATCAAAATAATGTACTAAGTATTGTACACATTGAAAAGGTCTACAGAAAAGTCCGTGATGGTATATGTCTATCTCTTATGGATAACCCACAATAACTTTTTTTTGTCATTTACTTTTTACGACAAATAATGGCTAATTTTCGAAGCGATTTTAACCAATACAGCATTAATCCTTAACCAATTAAATACCTTGAATACATTGTTCATTTAATATTAATCTATATGGCCCTTTACACCGTATGATTTAAGTGAATATTTTCGAAGATATTACAGATTTAAAAATTGCGGGACGTACCGTTTGCGGCGGTACCGGCCGGCCGGGCCGCTATGTTATAAACAACGTTCACAGTTTTTCTGTAGTGTATTTAGTAATTCAGCATTGCACCCGTGCGAAGCCGGGGCGGGTCGCTAGTAATAGATATATCAGTTCATTAAGCCAACAAAACCAGAGACGTCTACGTGACCGCAACCAAACAGATCCGATCGTTGCATCTAATTTCGACTAACTAACTTTAGTAATTCACTCTAATGCTACTGCAATGCCTTATGTTCCTGATTAAATAGTATTTGATAACTAAATCCTAGTGGGGCAAGTGAATTTTACATTGATGGTGTCATACTTGACAAAATAAGTTACTTTTGTGTAGCGAAGATCAAATCGGCTTACCATTCCTTCGTATAGTTTTTATTAGGCAGCCCTAATGCTATGTATTCACCGATTTACCAGTTTTTAACTACCTATCATAAAAAGTAGCATTATTCTAACTTTAGCATATAAAGTGAAGTCCCGTGTCCCCTAGTAAGGGGCAGATGCATTATCCATACATCTTTTTCACTGATCGATTTTCTTTAGGGACAAGTAGGTGATCAGCTTTCTGTGTCCTGCCAGACCGAGACATTTTTTTTCTTCGTCTCCACCGGGAATCGAACCCAGGACCCCTCGGTTCTACGCTCATGCGTCAACCACTGTACCAAAGAGGCGGTCCTTTATCATATAGGTATGTTATACTAGTCTCTCATCAGTCTTCAAGAAATGTTATAATGCTTTATACTTTATTTTGACTCACTTTGAACGGACATTTTTAATTCAAACTTGGTGACAATAAAATAATTTTATGAGTTTATTTTAGTATTTTTAGTTATTTTTAACTATATCCTTGACCTGCTGGGTAAAACCAACCTATCCTTTTCATCATCACATTTCAATCTTTGCCATTACCCCATACTTAACTATACCAAGTCCCTCTACAACTAAGCGAATAACCATTTATTTGACCAGCTAAATTGGACTCTGATTGCTTACGATGCACCCAGTTGATTTTAATTCAGGAATTAATGAGGTCTTCCAAGTGCATGTTCACTGGTCTGGATTGAATATTCTATCAAATAGATTAGTGACGTCATACCTATGCATATGAATATAGAATTTATAAATATCACTAAATACCTAGTATAAAACAAAGTCGCTTTCTCTGTCCCTATATCCCTTTTAAATCTTTAAAACTACGCAACGGATTTCGATGTGGTTTTTTTAATAGATAGAGTGATTCAAGAGGAGGTGTTAGTTTATAATTTATTAGGTTTTAGACAAAGCGGTAAACTAGTAAGATATTATATTGTATACTTAATTCGTTTTATTTATTGAAAGAGCGTCAAATAAAATTAAATTCAAACTCAATAAAAAATATTTGTTATGACAGGCTGTTTGATGAAATTAATCTTTCCGTCTCATTCAACGAGATGGAAGGAAAGAAAACAACTTAAACTAGCCTTGCGCCCCGGCTCGGCTCGGCTCAACTCAATCGAAAAATTCCTTTTGATTTTTTTTTTAATTTTCTATCCACAAATGTGATCGAGACATTAATTGTACATTTTGGCATTTTAATATTCATAGGACTTAAAAATAGCATTAAAGTATGTAAGTAGGTCTGAGAATCGGCTAACATCTATTTTTCACACCCCTAAATAATAAGGGTGGTCCACCCCTCAATTTTTTTTTCATTTTTTTGACAAAATTTTTTTTTTTTTATTTTTTTATGATACGATATTCAAAAATACATATACAACCCTAAGTTTTTGCCCTTCTATCACCAACCCCTATTTTTTAATAATTATTTTAGTAATTTAATTAATTTTTAAAATTTTAAAAATGTCGATGATTTTTATTTAAGAATGATCAGCTATAAAATCTCGACGATACGAATTCCATTCTAGAAAAAATCGTGAGCAGTATAATTAAAAATGTAAATGGTATTTCAAAAAGGGCTTTTTCCAATTTTTTATCGTATATTAAAAATGTTTTCTAAAAAAAACCTTTAATCTATCATTCAAATAACAAAGGGTAAAACAATTATTATTTAAAAATATGTTTTAAATAGTGTTTGCTTTTTAGATGCAGTTTTGTTATTGTAATTATTATTAAGAGGGAAAAATAGGTTAATAATGAAGGGTATTATAATTTTATTACTGACTTACTGTGCCCTGCGGATATACCCGAATTGCTCCGCTCTTATCCTATAGCCTCGATAAATAGACTACGTAACAGTTAAATAATATATATTAAATCGTACCCGTGGTTCCTGAAAGCGCGTTCAAGCAAACAAACAAACTCTTCACTTTTATAACATTAGTATAGATTTCCCAGTAGTTGAAGTCAGTATGTCACCAACTTTCGAAGGAGACACACGTGCTCACAATTCTTTGCAATTTTCAAATTAGCTACGACCTCTACATTCCTCTAGCAAAAGGGCGTTTAATTAAAAACTCAACAGTATCAAAGCTTAAACTTAGGAAATTCTTTATCGGCACCCGCAGTAGCAACCAATTTGATTCGCAAATTGCAATCCGTCCCGACGTAATTATATTCGTTTTGTGTAGGGTGTATTTAGTTTTAGAAATAGCTGGACAAAAGTAAAATAATTAAAGTTCATAAAAGTTTGGTCTATTTGCCTTAATCTATCAAAAATGTTGTTGTTGAAGTTTTATTAAATTTCCTGGATGTTAGGTATATTGCTGTTTTTAAAATAATATTTAAATGATTGTAATTACTACTAAAAGTTATAATACAGCAAATGCAATTAGTATTACAACAAATTACGTGGAAAATTCAACATAGCATACCTAGAATTAAAAAAAAATATTTTATTTATATTTAATTGCGCATAGTAAAAGCTCTACCATTTGTAGTTTTATTAATTATTATTAATACCATCTTCACATATAACTTACTCGTCCAAGACTAGCAGCAAAATAAAACAAAACTGCACCATATACATATAAAATATCCCAGTTTCTACTAAACCATAGCTACCCTATACTACTAGCATGTCCGATGTAACGAGGGTCGATAATGAGAGCCGCTGGCCATTTCATTTTAACTCTAACAGCTTTTCCAAATCACATTCTACCCTCATAAGTTTTATATGAAATTCTACGAAAATACAATAAACCAGTCAACAATATTTTGGTATAAACATTAAACATGTTTTAAGCAGTTTTGTATTTAATCAGTACCCGTTCACCCCATTTCTATACGGGAACTGAATGAAAATAAAAACAATATGAGATAATATAAAATTTTTAGTTTTTCTACTGTTAAATGAATTTTCAAAATCGTTTACATAGCTCTGAAATTTATCCCGTTGACGTAGATACCATTTGTATGAGCGTCAATGCTTTATCCATTAAATCATTTAAAACTTTCGTCCTAAGGCATAGGTCTTGGTCATGTCTTGGTCTATCATTATGATCATCATCAGCCCATATATTTTGTTCTACCGAAAGAAAAATTGAAAGAAGTTTAATTTTATAAACAACGACGATGGCTAAGTGCGGGTTGATAGATGAGATTGCAGATAGAAATTTTTATACTTTTTAAATTTACTTACAGATACAAAAAGAAGAAGACGCTTCACAGATAACAGAGTGATTATTACACAACATTTTATGGAGAGGACACTCACACCTGGTGGTGATGTAAGTTATTCCTTCGTATATATATAAAGAACTTAAATTAAACTTCTGAATAAGTTTCTCTTAAATTTATTTCGGTCTTGTTATACACATAGACTATAAGTGTTTGTAATAGATAATAATTTAGGTAAAATATCATCATATTTATTTCTTACAGTTGTAGAAAGTAACATTTCTCTTTATGAATAAGAATAATGAATACTCGTAATTGCATTTATAAAATTACATTCTGTCACTTCTTCTATTTTACCAAAATGAAGATAAAAATATATTATCTAAAATTTTCTTGCGACTGATGGATGATCTCAAAATAACTAGATAACTTCCATATTATATTTGTAAATATTAACTTTTGTCAGGTAAGCATGCAATGCACAGCTATAGGAGACAGACCACCACAATTCACTTGGCATAGAGATGGAGTTGCCATATCTAGTAGCACTGATACAAGGTAATTGGTTTATTATGTATCTTAAAATGTAGACAGATAAATATGTTAAACCTATTCATGTAGAATAATTATAGACATCCTTTTAGAACTTCTGGTAAAATTATTAGCCCATACACTTTAAATAATTTCCGAAACTTTATGATTGAGTTTGAGATGTTAGACTTTCGCAAGTAAAAGCTTACTTTATGAGTTTAGAAATGTTTAAATGCATTTTTAACGCTGTATAAGTGAATGTAATCTTTCTATCGAATTTTAACACTTATTGACTTTAACTCAAAACCTTTATCAAAAATGGTTAAATGTTTCTTCTTCAATACTATTTGTTAAGAAATCAAATTGTTGAATTATCAAAATATTTTTCTTTAAACCCTTATCCAACTATTTTTACAAACACATACAATTTCTCATCAGATACGCATTAGGCCAAATAATGCGACTAGACGGGTCTGTACTAGCTCAGCTAAATATAACCAGAGTGAGGGTAGAAGATGGAGGACTTTATTCCTGTACAGCTCACGAGGGGGATAATGTAGCTGTCCATGAGAACAGACTTGATGTTTATGGTGAGTATCTATATCAGTATCTGTATGTCTACCTATATTTGTATCTGTATCTGTATATCTACCTGTATTTGTATTCGTGTATGTGTCTGAATGTGTGTAAGAGTGAAGGATGAAATAGACTTAATACTTGTACCGGTCACGAAGGTCCATATACCTGCCAGCTGTCCATGAGAACAGACGTCTTGATGTCTATGGTGGAGTTTCTGTATCTGTGTGTGTACATGTATCTGTTTATATATCTATACCTGTGTCTTTATACGTATCTGCATCTGCACCTGTACCTGTACCTGTATATTTACTTGTACCTGTATCTGTGTCTGTTTCTGAGTCTGTACCTGTATATATTCCAGGACCTCCATATATAAGAGCATTGCCACCAATAAAAGTTCAAAGTGGAGAACCACTTAATCTAAGATGCCCGTACTATGGATACCCAATAAGGTAAATTATTGTTGAAAGTAAAAAAGAGACTGTTTGTTTGTTACCAATCAATTAATTTGTCAATAAATTTATAAGATTATCAAATGATTAATAAGCCTACATAATAGTATGTTTACATCCATAAGTATGTAAATAATTAAATAAAATTAAAGTGTACTTTAAGAAAATCTTTTATTTCAGCAAAATAGACTGGGAGTTCACCGGCAAAAAAATAACATCAAACACGCTATTCCCAAATCGTTACAAACGGACAAACATACAAAAACGCAGCGCTACCAACATACACGGAACGCTATCTATACCGGAAGTGACGAAACAACAAAATGGCGCTAAATACACTTGCATAGTAACTAGTCCTTCCGGTGAAATGGCTAGACGTGATTTTGAAGTTAAAGTTATAGAAGCGCCAATTTTAGATGATCTGTTACTAGGAAATAATTTACAAGAAGGACAAGTTGCTAATATATATTGTAATGTTAGAACTGGAGATTTGCCGATTCATTTTGAATGGTTAAAAGATGGAAAACGGATACCTAGTAATTTGAAGGTAATATTTCCTTCTGAAGTAATTTTGACATTTTTTACAGTTATATGTTCACTGTAACGATTCGTACTTCTTCACTGCTTGAGATAGTTTATATATTACAAACATTTTTAATGAATTCTTAAGCCAAAATGAGTAATTAAGCCCATTTGACTACTTCTTGATTGTTCTTTACACAGCTATCATTTCTATTTTAATAGCATTTTTAACTAATAAAGAATCGAGAATACCTTTATTCTTAATATAAATAAAACAAAAAATTATTTCTTTTACCTTTTCAGGTCGTAGAACGAAGTTCAGAATTATTCAGTGCTCTAGTAATCAAAAGTGTTGCATTAGAACATTGTGGTACTTACACTTGCGTTGCTACCAATCACGTCGCTACTGTTAATAAATCCACTGAATTGTATATTAAAGGTTAGTATTTGGTGCTGAATATCAGCACTGTGATTTTAGTGGGAGTTGATGCTGAATATCAGCGCTGAGTTTAGAGGTATACAGTAGTTAGTCTTAACGTTGTGATTTTTGAGGTAAGTATTCAGTGGTAAATATCAGTGCTGTGATAGTAGACTTAAGTATTTGATGATGATAACCAGCGCTGCGATTTTAGAGGTAAATATCTATTGCAGAAAATCAGAGCTGAAGTTTTGGGGTAATTAGTAATGAAAATCAGAGTTGTAAACTTTTTGTCAAAAATAATAATGGATAAAGTTCGATCATTTGTTAATTTTCTTTTGTACTTACATCATACTTTATCGATCTTAAAAATTATTTATCGAAGTATTAATTCACCATGTAGATAATATCTACACTATTGAGTGATACAATACGCTTAAATTTTTTTCTTGTTTGATTTTTTTTCTTGTTTCTTGTTTGCAATCAATATAAAAAAAATTGTACTTATTCTCTTGTGTCTAACTCATTATTTTCTCTTTACAGTGGCGCCAAAATGGCATACAGAACCCACAAACTCATCCGTAGTGCTCGGTCGGTCTGGTTATGTTTCCTGTAGTGCGACCGGCTACCCCGCTCCACAAGTGCATTGGATGAAGAAGGATGGTATGTTTGTATTTATTATATTGTGGATTATAGTTTAAATAAAATGTGTAAGACATCACTGAGACTTCTTTACAAATGGTTTTTGACCAAAATGAGGCTTTTCTTTAACATTATTTTACCATAAATCTATGAGCATTCCTATACTACTCATAGGAATGCTCAAGATCGAAAATTAATTAACGAATTCATAACTTTAACATTTACAGAGATCGTGTCTTTAGTGCTAAAAGGATATAGCCCATTGAGCCCCAAGCGGCCCGATCGGTCCCAGACACAATAGATCTTCTATTATGTCTGTGGTTCCGGGGCCTGAGTTATTAATGAATAAAATAGTGAATCAATTAATAAAAAATGTTTCAAGCTCCTTTCAACAATTAATTTCGGAGACTTATACCAACTTTGGTTTTTGTTTATTAATTTTGTGAAATTCCCAGGTTCATGTTTCTTGATCATTCCTCCTTATTATTTGTACTTTTAATTGAGCAAAGGACTTAAATATAACATTTACAGCAATACCAGTAAAAACTTTTATATAGACCTTAAAACCTCATAAAATATTTCCAGCAATTCCATAAAAATGAATTTTCTACACATCCAAAAAAAAATTGTTTTTTTCAGCAATTCTAGGAACCTGGCAGCCAGTATTAGAATTGGCTGGTGGTGGGATACTAAGTCTAGCAAATGGGACACTCGTTATAGATGAAGTGTCGCTTTCTGATGAAGGACTATATTCTTGTAATATTGAAAATGGCGTCGGATCTCCGTTGAGCAAGACTATCTGGATCACTGTAAATAGTTGGTATTTAGATTTTTATATTATTATCTTTTTTATAATTTTTAGACGTCTTATAGTTGAAAACTGTATGACTTTTACATGTAGAACTTTTAGTAATTTAAATCTTGAAACAAAATTCAACAACATTTATTAGAATAATTATAGTGCTCATCAGCATAACTCATAATCATAATTAATTAATTAGCTTTTGCATTTGATTGTATAATCAATTTAAACAGACTTTCAGGCGCATTTCAATTTATACATATCCTAAAAGGCGTTCTGAATACTTAACTACCATGGCTTATTTTGTTTATTTATGATATTGTATTTTTTCAACAAAAAAAATCTATTATAAAAACAAGAATAACCCCCAGAACCAGTCCACTTTGCCTCATCCTCCCCCAACATGACGTCACGCGCGGGGCTCCCTCTAACACTAGAGTGTAATGCGCGAGGCGACCCGCCCGTTAGAGTTGTGTGGGCGCACGACGGGAGGGGACTCGACTTGCATGGACATAGGTGAGTTAGTTACACACTCAAAGCCAGTCACTTTTGTCACTAACACATACTCGCAGCTAGTCAGAAATTATGTCGCTAACAAACACACTCACTTTTTGTCGTTATTATCATCAAAAACGTCATCATCATAATGGTAATCGTCATCGTTATCATCGTTATGTTTAGTCTTCAATCTTTCTAGTTCTACAACATGATTTTCTGTATTCGTATGTTTTAAGGCTTCTTTCTGACCTTTCATAATTTAAGGTCAAATACTTTTTAAGTCTTTTTAACATGATTACTGTATTTTTCCTCTAGCAGCACCTTATTTTCCACCAAAGAAACAAATCTTTACTTACAGATTCAAAATATCAGAAACGAAAACCACATACGGTCTAACAAGTACGGTCAACATAAATTATGCTGAGCCGCGCGACTCTGGAGCTTACCAATGTACAGCTAGCAACCCATATGGTTCTGCTACTTATAACCTGTATATTGATGTGTTAGGTGAGTTCAATTAATAATCACTATACCATAATTTTAATATAAAAAGGAGTTAATTTGTGAAATCTAGGTAGCTACAATTTTGTGTATATATTATGTACCGTCATTTTTGAGTTCTGAAAGTTGTCAATAACACTCATAAAAGGATTTGTCAAATCGTGATAAAAAATGTGAAATTTTACTGTACTGTTAAAAACTGCATTTCAGCTTCTATTTCTACAATTATTACATCTATTATAAACACAATATAATAATTATTAACTATTTTATTATTATTAATTTTCAGAACCTCCATCCCCGCCAACAGAGCTGCGATTAGAGACAGTGCTGACTCGCAGCGCAACACTGTCCTGGCGGGCCAGCAC
>CAJQZM010034031.1:9205-20361 GCA_907164665.1 Colias nastes
TGGTTTGTAGTGAGTGAGTTGGTTTGTAGTGAGTGAGTTGGTTTGTAATGAGTGAGTTAGGGTGCTTATCAACCAATAATGTGCGATGTGTAGCGTGGAATGTGTTTGTAAATAACCAATAGCATCGCTTCAAACCCTAAACGCTTCAAACTTCAAACTAAATGAAGCAATATGATTATAAATGATGGTAAATGTTAAAAATATGTAAGGACGATTCGAAAGTGCTTCTAAAAGAAGTCTTATTGAATAAATAAATGTTTGAGTTTGAGTTTGATTTGTTTTTATAAACACATTCCTCGCACATTATTGATGGAAAAGCAGCATCAGAGTTAGTTTAGAAATAATTTGAGTTGGTGATGATTCTATTTGAGTTAGTGATGAATTGATTTGCATAGGTGAATAGTAAATAAATTGACGGTAAGTGAATTTGAGTTAATGTTGAGACCATTTGAGTTGGTGACGAAATTTCTTTTTGATTTTTTGTCTCGAAAATTAAAAAAAAAAAACTTTGTTTTCCCAAATTTTTGACTTTATCTACTATGGAAGTTAGCCGAAATTTTTAGATACATATTTCAAACTTTCATGCAATTTTTTTTATATTTTAATTGTTATCACCTAAAAACTACCCTCAAAAAACAAAAAAACCGTTATATACTCACTAATGCCAAAATGCTCGTTCCACATAGCGTGTATAGCCAATGTGCTTGTCTGGTATAACTGCAGCAGTTGCGCATACGATGCATTGACCACAAACTGCACATTGTCTTCTATGGAGAGATGCTTGGCCAGATCGCGTAGATTCTGCACGCGCTCCTCATCTTCCGCGTTACGACATGAACCGACTAGTACTAGTTTTATCTGTAGGAGAAATTTAGAGATTGGTCTATTTTTTTAGCAGTATTACTATTGATTAATCTGATGGGGAAGTTGAAAGTCTTATTTTTTGTGTTTCATTAGTTCTAGGGATATATTAATAAACATTGATGAAATGAATTATTTGTGGCACAATAATAAACATTTATATATGAGTAATATAACTTTTTAATTCAACCTATTATTGTATATTTAAATAGTTCATAACATTAAAAAATACAGATAAAATACTAAACTCATCAGAAAAATTTCACATAAGCAACCGATAGGATCTGACTTTTAACTAGCTACCTGAACTTTTAGAGTTAATTATTAGAATCCAAACCTTATTCCACAGCATCTCATCGTTGATGAGCAGGTTCCTCAACTCGTACATCGCCTGCAGCATCAGCGGGTGGTCCTTCTCCGGACGGAACTGCGCAACCGACAGGATCCGGATCGGATCCGAATCTTTTACCAGCGATCTGAGTTTCTTTAGTTCTGTCACCTGTGTAGAAAGGAAACAACTTAATTATTTCAGCTCTTTTTGGAAAATTTGACAAAGCTCCTTTATAAAGTAAAAAAAGAGCGCAGTTGTGCCGAGCGCACAATATTTCAAAAGTGAAACTTCTTTGGCAAGATTCAAAGGTACACAAAATCGTCGCCTTACTCCATGACATGACGGTATTGGCATGACGCGACATAATTTTCGAACAACAATTATTCCCACATTAGTTCAATTTATACTAATTCACATTTTCCCGTATATAAAGTACTAGCGGTCCGCCCGGGCTTCGCCCGTGGTACATATTTCGCAATAAAAGGTAGCATAATATGTTCTTTCTCAGGGTCTAAAGATTGTCTGTGCCAAATTTCATCAAAATCGGTTGAGAGGTTTAAGCGGGAAAGCGTAACAGACAGACAGACAGAGTTACTTTCGCATTTATAATATTACTAGCTTACCGCCCGCGGCTTCGCCCGCTTTTTCTAAAACCTAATAAATTATAATATACTAAAACCTTCCTCTTGAATCACTCTATCTATTAAAAAACACCGCATAAAATCCGTTGCGTAGTTTTAAAGATTTAAGCATACAAAGGGACATAGGGACAGAGAAAGCGACTTTGATTTATACTATGTAGTGATATAGTAGGGATAGTAGGGACTAGTAGGGATACTTACTTCGCACGGTGGGTAAACTCGATGCGTGTTCAAGGGCCGCCCCCACAATTCGTTTATATGTTCTTCCGTCCAGGTTCCATTCACCATCACTATATCTGCACAGCGACCAACTAAACTGTAAAGCTGAAACAAAATGACAAAATCTGATAAGTAATAAAATTTAAGCTTTTGTTTTTTTTTTGATCAAATGAAAAGTTTTGCTCCTGATTTCGATTTTAAGCTACTGTCTCAAAAAATTTCACAGATAAATAAATTAATTTTAAAGAACTCACCCATCCAAATACCCTATAATACAACAATTTACACCACGTTAGAATCGGATTGCGGGCAATCACACTCGAATTGTTATACGTTGTGAGTCGATGTTTAACTCGTCGCATCATGGCCGACGTGATAGTGGGGTAGTGGGTGTAGCAGCCGACGGGGCATTGTGCCATGAATCGGAATATCGGGTAGGTGAACGCACACCCCATTGTGTCTATGTAGACGTCTGGAAGATGTGGAAATAATGCAGTTATAAATGATTTTGACATTTTTTATAGGTTAATAAATACTAAAAATAAGTGTTTGCCTGTAATAAGGTAACTGCGTTGTTTAAGCCGTAATTAATTTAAAGATTGAGAAAAGAACACATGAAATTGGTTGTTTCAAACTACTTTTAGCTGTTATGTCATTACTGTTTTCATATGAATCTAGCTCTTTTAGCTAGCTAGGACCGCCTCCTTGGTACAGTGGTTGACGCGTGAGCGTAGCACCGAGGGGTCCTGGGTTCGATTCCCGGTGGAGACGAAGAAAAAAAAAATGTCTCGGTCTGGTAGGACACAGAAGGCTGATCACCTACTTGTCCCTAAAGAAAATCGATCAGTGAAACAGATGTATAATGCATCTGCCCCTTACCCCACTTGGGGACATGGGACTTCACTTTTTCTTTTAGCTACCAATTTTTATTTTTTCGGTCAGTAGAATGATAAAAATAAATTTTAAATTTACCTGGATTCAACTTCATCAATGCTTCCAAGCCCAAAACCATGGAACCTAAGCTTTGCATTAATAATGTAAAATATGGATATGTTTTAGCTTCTATTGCCTTTCCCATAGTAAGTCGTACAAACTGCACTTGCTCTGGTTCTACTTTTACGTTAAACTGATTTTGAGCTTTATCTAGGATTGTTTTGGGCTCCGCGGTTTCTAGGGTATATATGAAAATATGGGTATCAGGATACCTGTAAAACAGTTTGGAGTAATATTAGATAATTAAAAATCAATTTTCATTAAATACAACAGAATATTATTTTATTTATAAGTAATATTTAGTATCAAATGCACTTAAATGTCATTTGAAACAAATTTAACTCCCAATAAATTATTAATTAGTAAAACTTTTACATTTTTTTTTCAACACACACACTTACCTAGTTAAAATTGCCTTAATAGCTACCCACAGCACCCTCTCACCCCCACCCCCTGCATTGCAATAGGGGTGAAAGAAAGCCACATTAGCACCATCCCTCCTCCTTCTCTGAAGCTTCCTCTCCTTGATCCTCATGTACCATGACGCAAATATAAACGCACATGGCACTACAACAAACGCTCCAAACAGTAGGACTCCGAGAAATAGGCCTGGTAGGACTACTACTAAGCTGAAATAGCGATAACAAAGAACTGTTCAATATTTAGCTTTGTAGATGTCTATATTTTTTATTTTGTATGTTGTAGTTATGGCAAAATACATATTCATCATGTAGATGTGTAGATGCCTAAATGAGTCAATCTCTAAGTCAGCATTGTTTGTGTATAATAAGTACTTAGGTGGTTACATAACTTTAAGAGCCCTTTATACTGAAAGTTTAGGCATTTTAGGCAATGTCTCAGGAGTTGCGCAGGAGCCGGCGCGGCATGAACTTCGGTGACCTATGAAGGCGGGCGATTACGCCACAGTATAAATAAATCAGTAGTTCGATTTTATTTGCTATCGTAGGAATGTTGTTGATAAATAAATTTACTACTTATCCTATACCATTAAACGAGCAATATTTGCATATTTATATATTTGTTTGTATAATATATACAGTGTGGAAATTTTCGATGTGCCCTGAATGGAAAGTACTTGAAATTAGGGATAGCAAATTTTTCTGAAAGGAAACATTCCTTTTTCAAATTTTATTTTATTATTCAAATCGATAGAAACAATGTAAAAGATAATTTATTGTTAATTTCTCGTAAAAATATTTGCTCTTAGAAATAAAAATATCATGGAATCGAACATTTTTATTGCAGAATGTACAATGTACATCATCTAAACATAAAGAACGCTTCTGGTTTATTGGTCTATTTTATACATACATTTAAAGTTTAAAATGAAACTCTCCTTCTGGATACATTAATTTATTTTCTTCTGAAAATATTGGTAATAATAATTAAAAGTAAAACAAATAAAAAAGGCAAAATAATAATTGAATATAAGTATGTAATAAGTATGTTAGTGTATTCAACCAACTTAAAAAAGTGTGACTATTTTACAACAATTTGAATAATAATCAATTAATGATTTGTATTATTGTATACAATATCGAAGCTTTTTAAGAAATGTATAAAATACTTTTTTATGAATTATTAATTATTATCATACATCATAATATTATGTTACCGGCAATATATTAAACCCTTCTTAGTAAATGTATGTTATTCCGAGAAACGGTCGGAATGAAATAAATTATATTCGTCACATTACCTATGATAATCTTTAAATCTGAACTTTTCCTAAGTAGCAAATGTGGGTGGTTTTTGGGGTAGCGATTAACCAATATGAGGTCAAAACTAAAATCCAAGATGGCGCCGACGAAAATTTGAAATGTTTTCGTCATTGGTGTCATTTTCAAAGAGTTGGAGTAGCTATTAATCAATATGAGGTCAAATCTAAAATCCAAAATGGCGCCGACGAAAATTTGACATCATTTCGTCACGGGTGTCATTTTCATGGTTTTTGGGGTAGCTAGCTTGGATTTTAGTTTTGACCTCATATTGGTTAATAGCTACCCCAAAAACCATGAAAATGACACCCATGACGAAAAGATGTAAAGTTTTCGTCCGCGCCATCTTGGATTTTAGTTTTGACCTCATATTCGCTAATAGCTACCCCAAAAACCATGAAAATGACACCCATGACGAAAAGATGTCAAATTTTCGTCCGCGCCAATTTGGATTATAGTTTTGACCTCATATTCGTTAATAGCTACCCCAAAAACCATGAAAATGACACCCATGACGAAAAGATGTAAAATTTTCGTCGGCGCCATCTTGGATTTTAGTTTTGACCTCATATTGGTTAATAGCTACCCCAAAAACCATGAAAATGACACCCATGACGAAAAGATGTAAAGTTTTCGTCCGCGCCATCTTGGATTTTAGTTTTGACCTCATATTGGTTAATAGCTACCCCAATAACCATGAAAATGACACCCATGACGAAAATATGTAAAATTTTCGTCGGCGCCATCTTGGATTTTAGTTTTGACCTCATATTTGTTAATAGCTACCCCAAAAACCATGAAAATGACACCCATGACGAAAAGATGTAAAATTTTCGTCGGCGCCATCTTGGATTTTAGTTTTGACCTCATATTGGTTAATAGCTACCCCAAAAACCATGAAAATGACACCCATGATTGTTTCATAAAAATAATATTTGTCATACTCATTGAATACAGATCAACTAACATCATAATAGTCTTTCTACTAGTACTTCAAAACTTTGCCGCTATTCCTATTCAACAACCCATAAAAAAGAGGATCTCAGGCAAGGTAATTTTTAAAACATAATTTTAAATCACTACATAGTATAAAACAAAGTCGCTTTCACTGTCCGTATGTCCCTATGTCCCTTTGTACGCTTAAATCTTTGAAACTACGCAACGGATTTTGATGCGGTTTTTTTTAATAGATAGTGATTCAAGAGGAAGGTTTATATGTATAACAACATCCATTAAATAGTGGAGAAATACTGTTATTTTTGAGGTTTCTAATGTGATGTCGTAAAAAATTACATTTTTTCCGCTTACATTGCAAACGCAGGCTGAACCCTTCGAGTTTTATCAAAATAATGTACTAAGTATTATACACATTAAAAAGGTCTACAGAAAAATCCGCGATGGTATATGTCTATCTCTTATTGATAACCCACAATAACTTTTGTTTGTCCTTTACTTTTTACGACAAATAATAGCTAATTTTCGAAGCGATTTTAACCAATACAGCATTAATCCTAAACCAATTAAATACCTTGAATACATTGTTAATATAGATCTATATGGCCCTTTACACCGTATGATTTAAGTGAATATTTTCGAAGATATTACAGATTTAAAAATTGCGGGACGTACCGTTTGCGGCGGTAGGTACCGGCCGGCCGCCCGGCTATATATTTTATACCCGTGCGAAGCCGGAGCGGGCCGCTATGTTTTTATATACAACGTTCACAGTTTTTGTGTAGTGAATTTAGTATCAGCATTGCACCCGTGCGAAGCCGGGGCGGGTCGCTAGTTACAAATAATTGTAATATGAAACTTATACATTAGTTGATTTGAAGAATAAAATAGAAAATTTTATTTTTTTACATTTTTAGTTCTTTCGATTCCCGGTCGAAGAAAATGAATTTTTGAAAATCTTTGAATGCAGTTCTATTTATTTTTAAAAATAAAGGAAATTTGCTATCTCCAGTATTTCTAGTACTTTCACCCAGGGCCCATCGAAAATTTCCACACTGTATTTACAAACAAATATATTAATATGCAAATATTGCTCGTTTAATAGTATAGAATAAGAAGTTAATTTATATTTACAACAATTATCCTAGGATAACTAATAAAATCAAACTACTGATTTATTTATACCGTGGCCGTGCTCGCCGTTTTACTCGCCGCTCGGTTCTAATACGCGAGCGGCGACTACAACGTGGTCGGGAGCAAAACTAGCACAGGTCCTCCCTCGATGACGTCCGGCTGGACTCTGGCGGCATTGACGTGGTGCGCGCGAGTCGCATTTTACGTATTATATTTTATATAGAAAAAAATAAGGGCTAAATTATAAATCTATCCAAAAATTTCCCTGTAAAACCTGATTAGTAAATGAAATGTAAAATTTTCATAAACATAGCGTTCCCCTAATTCTCATAAAACTGATTATGCTTTCAAAATCGATGTTACTTCTGATTTTTTTTTTGATCGAGTTAAATGTTTAATATTGTGTTTTTATCCAAAAAAGTCACTAGATCAAACGTTTATCTGTGCTATATATTTTTTTAGGATTTTAAATATGATGATTTCTATCCAAAAACCATGATTTAGAAACATACATTTTGTGCCATGGCCCCTTAATAGAATTGTATTTTTCAAAGAAATATACACGTTTTAATTTTCTACAACATTTACATTCTATAACAGTTCACAGTATATATTACATTGATAGGAATAAAATATATCTAAATTAAGAAGGTATATTTGAAAAAAATAATCTAGTTTCAAATAAATGAAAAAAAATATCATTTACTGTACTTAAATAATAAGTTAGAACTAGACTGGAACAGATCACATGATACTCCAACGACCACCTGGCAAAATAAAGAAACAATAACAAAGGCCATGAAGTTAACATTTATATCACTCATAAATAAAAGAGTGATTAATTTACGTCATTATCGACGTTTTGTAGGTTTAATGACCAAATTGAACGACAATAAATCACTTTACTTACGTGAAAATTTGCCAAAACATTGTAAGAGTGTAAACTGACCGGTGGATTTGGATATGGTATATTGGGTTTTAAAGTTTCTATTTAGGCGAGTTTGATAGGCCTTACATTACAAGCGACATAATCTACTTGTTCTGAAACATTTTGTCGGTGTAAATTTTTAATTAACACAACAATTTATTGCAATACGCATGCATCAGACATGCATCAGACTCTATTGCAATGAAACGTCACTCACAGATAACTATTATAGTCAGGTCACTCAAGTCACACGTCGGATGACATTGACAGTGTCTTATGATTTCGCCTCACGTCAAAAAAATGTAGAGTCTATGGAATAGCGCAGACCACAGCGCAGACCTCAGAGCAATAAACCTATAGAGTTCTTATATTGAGACAGAACAAAATACATATTTTCTAATCTACTTACTCTTAGTCAATAACAGCATAAGCCAGATTGAGATAGCGATAGAGTATCTGCACTGTCTTCAAACGTAGCGCGCCGGCTATGTTTTGTTTGCCTTCCAGCTGGAGGTCTCGGTGCGTCAAGTGTTTTTAACGAAATATTTAGAAAATATAAAGTGTATAGTGTTTCTTTTTATTTGTCAGTGTGCTAAAATGACTATTATATGTTCAGCTACCGGCTGCACTAGTCGAATGGGAGTTTTGGATAAAAACAATGAAAAAATATCTTTCCATCGGTAAGTGATTTTCAGCAAATTGATAAATATTTATCTTTTAACCCTCTTTGAAGGTCTTATCAAGCGCTTTTTTATAGCTTTATGTTGTTACTGTAACATTAATACACTCTAAGGGGTTGTGTAATACAAAATAATTGAATCGTTTAAAAAAAAAGTCACAATATTAACACGTTTGGCATTTTGTTTACCACCGTAGTGTTGTAACACATCTAGCGTATATTATCGATTTACGACAAAAAATCTATTTCATATTAACGTTGATTTATTTATTTTGTTACTTGTATTAGATTTATATGTAGTTGTTGTTGCAAATAATAGATGTAAATTTTCTTAGACCGCAGGAAAATAAAAAATACCACGTGGTTGTTTTATTTGACTTATGTGTTTTGTTTGTTGTTAATTATTTTATCTTTTAGATTATTAATAAATTCATTTTGTTTTAGATTTCCTAAAAATCCAGAGATAAATAAAAAATGGGTACAAAACATGAGACGAGTAGATTGGACGCCGTCGAAATCTGCTAGATTGTGTTCACTGCATTTCGAGCCTGCGTGTTATCAAGATGGATACTCTAGAAGAATTCTACAATCTTATGCTGTACCAACTATATTTCCAAACCAATTATCTGTTTCAAAGGTAAGTCAAAATAATGTCATGTTATTTGTACCATAAAATACCCCACAATATAAAAAATAAGAAAAATCACAATATTAATTATAACATGTCTTTTTAGTACTTATAGTGGCCTTATAATATACGCCGAAGTGGGTCGAAAATGTTGTACTATTAATTGTTTTAAACTTTCAGAAATGTCCTAAGAAGCGACTGCTGATTTCGAAGAGCTCTAACGAAACTTCAACATCTTCTAGTCAGGAATGTCAGACTGAAAATATTGTAAGTATATGAATATAGTATTTAACAATAATCTGTCGTATCGATATGTTGTATAAAAAGTTAAGGTGGTGCGTATCAGGGGAGATTTGTGTGATTGTAAGTGGTATTTATTTTAATTAATTGTAACACTAGGGGTCCGCCCTTGCTTCATTCGTGGTACATATGTATTATATAGCCTATGTCACTCAAGGATAACGTACCTATCCAACGTCGCTAGAATTTTTGAAATCGGTCCTGTAAAATTATACTTATCTACATTTTGCCCACGGCTCTGATTGCGTGAAACTGTACCCCGCACGTATCTCTCCGTACTCCTGGCTTGCTTTCTTGAATATCAGTGTAGAAGTTTAAGCGTACGTGAAGGCATTACATGGCATACAAACAAACTCACTCACATTTCTCATATTATATTGGGAGTTATATTAACTATTTTTTTTGTTAATTTTCAGAAACTTCCTAAGAAACGACGGCTAGTTTTGAACACTAGTAATGAAGCCTCAACCTCGTCTGCTAATCAAGGATATCAGGATGAAAATGATGTAAGTGTATGGATAGAATGTTTTTATACCGCTAGGATGGGAAACGTATGCATCGACGACGCATTGCCGACCCTCAACCATTCGTTTAATATAAAGTATTATGAATTAAAGCTGCTGCGTATGCTGTGTATTATGAATTAAAGCTAATAATAACATTTTCAAAAAATAAAAACAAACTTGATAATGTTCATTCGATAACAGTTACTACAAAAACCGGAATTTAATATAATATATAATACTAGCAGTCTGACCCGGTGTCTTAAAATTACCAGTATCGTCGGAGTCTATTCCATGCAAACAAATAAACAATCAATAAAATATTTCTTTCTGTTTTTTTTTTTATATATTAGTATAGATAAAACTTTAGGAACTTTTAAACTTTATGTGTTAATTTTTTTTTTTTTTTTTTTAGGATCCTATGACTAAAGGACTTAAATCTAAACTGGAACATTATAAAACGTTAGCAGAAAGGCGTGGGAGAAAATTGAAAAATTTACAGCGTAAATTTTCAAGGGTTGTAAAGAAAAAGGATAGCCTGGAGGTTATTTTAAACGGTTTAAAATTAGAAGAAGAGAAAAAGTCAGTAGTTAAAAATTCTATTGATTTGGAAAATCCAGTTGTATCCCGATATTTCCTAAAAGCACAGGGATGCTCACTGCCCAAAGAATACCCAAAAGAAATAAAGCAATTCGCACTAACACTACACTTTTTATCCCCAAGAGCGTATGATCACGTAAGAACTAGCTTAAATAATATACTACCACATGCTAAAACTCTGTCACGATGGTATCAAGTCATAAATTGTCAACCAGGTTTCACACCAGAATCTATAGAGACCATTAAAGTCCGTTGCGTAAAGTCGGATAAAACATTGTACGCTGCATTGTCCATCGATGAAATCGCCATACGAAAGCATGTCTACTATGATGGAACAAAAACTTTTGGGTACGTGGATTTTGGGGTGGCAATGGAGGAATGTAGTGACGAATTGCCTTTAGCGAGAGAAGCTTTAGCTTTTATAGATACATGCGTGAACGAGGCGTGGAAAATACCGGTCGGATATTTCATGGCTAATGGTTTGTCAGGGGAACAGAAGCACAATTTGGCTGCTCAATGAAACTGACATAAGAGTAATTTCACTTACTTTCGTACCATCTAATACGGCAATGGTTACAAAATTAGGCTGCAATTTAAAAAAAGAAAATTTGGTGACCCATTTTAAAGTTGATAAACAAGAAGTCGC
>CAJQZM010034032.1:0-11798 GCA_907164665.1 Colias nastes
ATACTGATGAATGTAATTCAATCCATCAATAAATGTAAACGTCTATCAATACACACGGAACTGACGAATCACGATACTTTGTGTAACAGGTGCCTAAGTTGTTAATAGATTAGTCCTTTTGAACAGTGAATGACAGTTCGCTTATAAGAAGAACTAGCTGCGCCTCGCGGTTTTATCCGGATTATTCCTATTAGTCTTAGTGTGATGATATATTATAGTCTGTAGCCTTTCTCGATAAATGGGCTATCTAACACCGAAATAATTTTTCAAATTGGACCTGTATTTCCTGAGATTAGCGCGTTCAAGCAATCAAACTCACTTCAGCTTGTAATATTTTAGTTGGACAATGAAATTGGACAAGATTTGCCGACTACGTTACCTAAATCTAAGCCTTATAGGGGTCGAATTTAAATTATATATCGTGAAAGCTTTGCTTAAAATTAAAGTGAGTTGTTAAACGTTTAGTCCTTTTATAACAGTGAATGGCAGTTCGCTTATAAGGAGAATAATGTTGACCTTGTGTGTGTGAACGTTAAACGTAATGGCATGATTTATTTATCAATGGTCGACACTATCATTGTAACAATTACTGGGCCTTTGTCGTGTGTGAGTAAATGTGTTTGTTTATCAAATAAACTATGATGATTATTTTTACTACAATTTATTATATTATTTATTACTACAATTTATTATGGTTATGTTCATTATGGTCGGTAAGATTGCTTTATATGCAGATGTTATGTTAAAAAAAATAAAAAAATACACTGGTCTGCCAAAACTTTTTTTGCGCTCCTAATTATTGTGCAAGATACTTATTTTTATACTTACAAAATATATGTATTGAAAGACAATAGGTATTCAAGATAGATATGGATGGAATACGTTGTCTATGTCAATGCACTATACTATGTCGTTTTAGGAAAATAAGCGTGCTTTACAGTACCTACGGAACTAAGAACAAAACATTTTTAGTGTTCCATACCGAAAAAGTCTCGCACCTAACAGATTTTTCAATGTTATAAAATTTAGAAATCACACTTTTGTTGTTTTCTACATGTTCTGGCCTTGTTTTGTGCCTTTTATTTGCGTAGTAACTATTCAGTAAGTAACTATTTACTAATCTGTGCTTTCATAGCCACTGTAGCCACTTCCTAATATAACGGTAAAAAAAGAAATTAAAACACCCATAATTACCAGAAGATCGGTTAAAAGCTCACACAAACAGTTTGGATACGTTCATTGTGTGGATGTCGGGACATCGGGGATAAAAATAGACTTCTTGCGTGCGCGTCTGCGTATGCGCATGTCAAAAGTGCATTGGGAATATTTCTAGTTTATGTTGGGTTTATATACTTTTTCGACTATCTTTGTACTAGTTTTTAATAAGCGAGGTATATGATACGCTAAAGCCTTTTTGATAATGTAAAAGACAATTGCCGTGTGATAATTATTGCATATTTTCATTTAAGAACCACTGTTAATTCGTGTAAGGTAGCTGGTGTAAAGCAATAAAAACCCGGAGCACTTTTTAAACAGCGGACATAATAGTACAAAAATGATTAACTTTCGGGGATACCAACAACCACGTTTTAGGTTTTGTTATTATTTTCTTATTTTGTGACTGATATGGAAATCTCAATATAATTATGTTAATTAATGTCCACACTTTGTATGTAATATACATTTAAATAATGGAAAGCTTGCGCAGGCATCGTAAATGCATTCACACTCAGTTAAATATAAACAATTGAAGAACCATAAATTGAAATTATAAACAATTTCATAGGATCTGTTAATTTTCGTCATTAGAATGTATTATTCAAACATATAAACAAAAACAATCGATCGATGAAAGTTAATGCAATTGCAAATTGTGCGATTATAAATATTTTGAATCCCGTTCGTTTATTTATAATCTCGAACATATGGTATTGTAACTGAACTCCGTTTGGTGTAAGGGCAAAAGGGACAAAAAATATGCGGGCAGATGCATGGAGAGATGATTGCTTCGTATTGAGGAACCGTTATTGAGGATGCAAATATGATTTATGCTCGTGAATTTAATGTGAGGTGTTTCTAACTTCGAATGAACTACCTACGTATTTTAATAATGAATTAGTAGAAACAATCTTGTGGGTATTTATGTGTGACACCGAGTAAAGTGAAGTCCTGTGTCCCCCCTTGTGCGTTAGGTTGCGTAAATGTGCAACTTTCGTTTCAATCGATTTTAAAAAGGTTATCAATTTTAATGTATTTTGTCTATTTTTTGTTGTACACATTATTGACTATTTCAAAACAAAACTAAATTGAGCACCTACCTTCGCATTTTAATGGATAGGAATGTAATATGCAGTACAACAACGTATAACTTACAAAAGTATGATTAACCTCAAAGTATAACGTGGTATAATGTATAATGTCTCGCTTATTATATTCATGCTCTATTTTCATAATATTTTCATAAAATAATTAAGAGTCTGATCATTTCAAGATATATTTTATTGCAAGATACTAGCTTAAAACAAAGACCAATTTATCCAATAGGTAATATATGATAAGAAATATATGATTGAATTGTATTGTATCATAGTAACAATTGCGTTTATTGAGTTGTTTTGTTCTATGACGAGAGGAAGATGTTTTTTTTATTGTCGACACTGTCAATCATACTTCATGAAGATTGCTCTGTCTGTGATGACTGATGGTAGATATAATATATCTACCATCAGTCATCATACATATTCACATCAGCCATACATATTATGTATAATGAAAACTCTAAAGTCTGGCTGTCTGATACCGACTAGGTATAATTTATTTCACATAGGTATTGTTTAAAATTGTAAAGTAATATTTCAATATAATAAAATCGACATTTTTTTAAGTAATATAAATTCGATTAATTATTATTAGCCTGTAAGTCCAGGTACTATATGTATAAGGTGTTATAGGTATTAGTAAAAATATCGGTATGTCCCTATTAGATTGAAGTTTAGTTTATAAAATACACAGCTAGTGTGCTTCGGATTTTATTTGCACAATCCTGTATAAATATGAGATAAAGATTATCTTAATAGCGGCATAGCGGATATCCTCGTAAGATTTGTCGCTTATCCTTGATATGATATTTGGCTTCTTAAATAATATAATTCCGCAAAAGCATAAGTAGGTAATGAATATAAGAGAGATGTTGAGAAATAAAACCGAAAGAATAGAAGAAATACGATTACTCAAGCGGGATCACGGGTGGCCGAGAGACTAGGCGTTTGCGTCGCGTCGGCCTGGAATGGCAGAAAGACGCGAGTTCGAATCCAGGCGATGTGATGGAATTTTTTCTATTGATTAATATAATTTTAAAAATTTATCATTTACAAAGCATTTGAATGTCATAAAACTAAATATCGAAGATCTTGTACATAGGCCAATATTTAACAAACGTAAGTCAACCGTGTCATATATAAGTACTAGGTTTCAATATGTATTAGTATTTGATTGCTGAACATTAGCTGCCATTGACTGAGTTAACAGCACAAGCCGTAATAATAGTTTTTTGTCGTTAAGTGAAGAAAGTCGCCTGATAAGTGGAAAGTGAACCAATTATAATACAAAAGAAACTGCCTCCGGTGTTTCGAAAGTGATGCGTGAAGCCTTGAAATGACAATAATGGTAATTTGATATGGATGTTTCCTGATCAATAATTTTATAGAGTTCTATTTAAAATAATTAAAGCTAGTTTCTCTCTTAAATTGAATTAGTTAATCTCTTTTTATGGAAAGATGAAACGTCTAAAAAGATCAGAAAGTCAGGAACGTATGATTTTTTCAGAATTCAAACTACTATCTAGGTAGTAGGTACTCGAAGAAACTTAATTAAACGATTTTAGCTTTTACTCGTCATCGAAATTACTGACAAATATACAAAATATAAACATAAATTTCCAATATTGTTCATATTCCTCAGTGCATTCCATACGATTTTGCGGTAATTTATGCACCGGCTCGTTTGTCTCGATATGGTTAGACCAGTCATTGGGAATCCCACAAGCTATCCCAGTTCAAACAACTCTTTTTAAAGAAGGAATTAAGTATTTGTTCCCTATTTAATTACATCAAACAAAATATATTCAAAGCTTCAAAGCATTTATATTATATGCTATGATCTATATTCTATAGAATATAATATAATGTTTCGTTTTGGTTATTGTATAGCATGCTTAAATGAGGGAAACTGAATTATTAATGTTTTGGTTTTGAATGATAATATAGGGAAAATCATCACGTAATGCAAATTTTCTGTTATTTTTGAGAAAAGTACCAACCATAACTGTGACCGCAGTCCGCATGTTTAATTTTGATTGGTTTAAAAACCTGGAATTTCCATTGACTTTCCTTTTCGAAAGTCAATAAGAGGAAGGAAAATTTTGCTTTACTTCATACATCGATGATCGAACTTTGGATAAATTTGTAAAGGGGTGAAATGAATGTCTTGAATTGGGGAAGGGAAAGAAAGCGGTTTTTCTAGATTTACGTTTTATCATTTCTTACATTATCCCGTTATCTTTCGATCCCCTTACATTGAGTTCAGCCCCTTGCAATAAATTTTACCCATAAAATGATACTTAAATGACCCTTCTTCAAGCGCAGTCAGTTAAAAAGCCCTGCTTTATGTGATTCATCTAAGTAATACTTAAATGACCCTTCTTTTGGCGGATTTGGTTAAAAAATAGCGTGTGTGCCGAGCACATGTGTCAGAAGTGAAACTTCTTTAACAAGATTCAAATATGTACCTAAATCGTCGCCTTACTCCATGAAGTATTGCCATTGCCCACGCGACCTTGAAATTTTACTCTCAATGCGCCTTAAGAAGTTTTACTGCAAAAAGGCCTGCTTTCTGTGATTCATCTTGTAATGTATATTTAGTTTAAGATAGTGCGGGCAAGCTGGGGATGCATGGGGTCAAGAACTTCACGTCTAGTCGTATCGAACGTATGATTATTTATTGACCACAACAAAGATTATGCGCGAAATGTGTTCAAGCCACTTTGGATTGTCAGTTGTGATAATAGAGGTGATATTCCTGTGTTGTGATTGTTGCGATCGGTCGTTGCGGTCGGTTGTAACAATTAGCTGCATTGTTAAGGTGTGTCCCCGTTTGGGTGTAACAGTGTTCGCACGATTAGTCTACTTACTACTAGTTTTAATAAGCTTTATAAAAGTATTACTGAGGCTGTTTACGCGTTTGCCCAAAAATTTCTTGTTCGTTCTCCAATACTCGTTTTATCTAACAAGCTTATATTATGTTACTTATAAACAGTTGGATTGTACGTTACACAAATTAATAAAATGATTATGGGTGAAAGTAATGTCTTTCTTTGATCCTTAAAACGGAAGAGACTAACTTTAGCACTCTTCAAAATATTTTTTAAATACAAGTTAACCTAAATTCGTTAACACATCTTAATTACATAATCAAATAATAAAAACCATAGCTTCACACGTGCTCCTATTTATTCAATGACGCGTATAGTGTAGTAGACATTACAACGCAATGTGGGCGGACCCTAACAAGCGGTAATTAGTGTAACAATGGAATTTGCTTTAGTAGCCAATTCTTAGAGTTTTACTTGCGTCTGCGGTTTTGTAGTTCCCTATAGAAATGTTGTTAAAAAATTAAAGCTTCACACATGCTCCTATTTATTCAATGAGCATGTATACTGTAAAGTAAAGATGTAGTAGAATGTGTATAATGTATATTAGACTTTACAATACAATGTGGGCGTACCCTAACGAGCGTAATTAGTGTAACAATGGAATTTGCTTTAGTGGCCAATTCTTAGAGTTTTACGTGCGTCTGCGGTTTTGTAGTTCCCGTATAGATTGGGATGTTGTTTTGTTGTGACGGTGGGAATATGTAGGTTGGATTTGTAAGGAATTTTCAGGAATTAAAATTTAATCGTACGTTTGTCGTTAAGTCGATGTATTGAATAGATTGGGCAAGCATGGATAATAATTAATAATGTATTGGAGAGTACTTGTACTATCGTATTTTATATCGTATGGAGTACTAAATCCCGAATAGGCAAAGTAGGGAAGTAGGTATTAAGAAGGGATTAGGTTAACAATATCCATAAATAATAACAAGGGACATTTTAATACGCTTAATTTTGTAATTTTCGTGTGATTTAATATGCTCCTTCCTTATAATTTTCCAGCTTTATTAATAAAATGAATATCTATAAATTTTATTTGTCATGATGACTTATGTAGTGTAATTAAACGGTATGTTTGGTATAATTAAAGTGAATTCCACTAAAACTGTATGATAATATTCTGAGAAACTGCTGTTTAAATATATATTCAGATACATTCTTCACATACCTAGTTATGTTTCTCTTCATATTGGTTAATGCTCATACTTTCATACTATCTATCCTGGCAGTATTAAAAGAGAATTGATTGTAAATATTTGATTATTGAAATTCTTTGTCCAATAGAAGAAAGAAAGAAAAAACATTTATTTATACCTACCACAGCAGGTAACAATTATTATGAAAAATACTATAATATACTTTAGGGGGCGTCCATAAATTACGTGAGGTGTTTTTTTTAATTTTCTGCCCCTCCCTCCCCCCCTGGTGAGATGTCGTGAGATTTTATTCAACCCCCTCCCCCATCCCCGAATCTCACGTGAGATTTTTCAAAATGTGACTTTCTTACGTAAACGCGTTGGATTGTTATTGTAAAAAGAAAAAAACAAATTTGCATCGTGCTTTTATTTACGACTAATTAAGACTAGTAATCAATATTGCTGAGAGTTTAATTATAAGTGTAATAAAAATTTAACAATAGAATACTTAAATCGTAAATACTGTAATTAAAAAAAGAATATCTACTCTAATTCAGTCCATGGAGAATCATGCACGGTCTCAAGACTATTGGAACCAACATCTTAATCGTACTACGATTACGCTTAAGATTAAATCTTAAGCATGTACAATCTGGATTAAATAGACCAAAATAGTATAATTTGTTTTTGTTTCAATCGGAAAAAAAATTGCGTGATATTTGCCGAGACCCCCCCTCTCTCCAACGTAAGATTAGATGAGATTTGACTCGACCCCCTCCCCCCCTTAAACACCTCACGTAATTTATGGACGCCCCCTTATGAAGTGTAATTACTTACGTTAAATATTTTTTTAATTCACATTCCAGTTCAAGGCAGATAGAGCCAGCGCGAATGGAAAACAAAAGGAAATCAAATTTCATTAAGGTGATTGCTACGATCTGTTCCCAGCCAATGTCCCGCTAGATGGCGCTGAATTCTACATTTCTAGTTTATTTGAGTTTTTGCGTAATTGGAAAAGATTAAGGTCGTAGGAATAGTCATGGCGGTTACTGAATATTATATTTTATTGAAATATGTCATATCATTGCCTTAAAATCCACCCAATTCGGTAAAAAAATGCATTATAACATCTGTCATTGCATACAGGGTCGTTTACACACACAGACGTATACAAAAATGATAAAGATTTAAGTCTAGATGGCGTGAATGTAAAACAAGTAGGATTGTTATAAAAATAAAAGTTATATTTGTTGGCGTAAACTATTTTGTTGTAATTTTGGGAAATAAATAATGTCAAAATTGATTACAATAAAACGCAGTTTTATTTTATTACATTACACTATTGTTTTTTTTATCAAAACATGTATTTGAAGTAGCATATACCTATGATATAATATTATGCTAAGAATAATTATTCATACAACAACAAATCTAAAACACTATTTACTATGGAAAAAAACCAGGAAGGTGAAAAAGATATTTACGATTTCGACGCACTCGACTTTTAGTAAAATATAGTAGGTAAAAATTAAACAATGGTAATGTAAATTCTAAACAAACTACTACCAAAATACAATTAGAACAAAAATCATTTGACTTGTTTATTTCACCCAGAGGCCAGAGGCGGCTCGTGACAAAATTGTATAGGTGTTCACTTGAAATAAAACAACGAAAATACAATAGCGTTCGGGATGATTTATTACAAAAAAATGAGCACCACATTTTATAAATGTCTATAACACTAAAAATTACAAAGTACAGGCTATTTCAAAACGAATTCAATGACTAGGTATCAATAATTAGTAAATCACCGAATTTGCATTCGCGAGCGTAGGTATCCATAGTGTTTGTCACTGACGGTCACTGACCTCTATAACTTATAGTTATAGAGGTCAGTGGTGTTTGTTGTGTAAACATGTATGTATTTGAGTAGTTAGTAGCATATTATATTCTGAATTTCTGATCCATGCCTATTCACTCAAAACTAATAACACTAATGATTTGTAACAGTAAATTATTTCAATAGGTAGGTATTTGAACATTTCCCAACAAGACGTAAGAATAATTATTCGTAGGTATACAAGATACAATAACAAATCTAATACACTATTTATTATTTTATTATTTACTAGCGGTCCGCCCCGGCTTCGCCCGTGGTACATGTTTACGTTTTCTCTCCATAAGAAGTAATAGCTAGAGAGCTAGCGCAAAGCTACCTGTATGTATTTGACCAGACCTGGATTTTTGTGTGTTGATTCCCCTAATAATACCTACTATACATGAGATGAGGAGTCACTAAGCCCAGAGTGGTGGACGGGGCGCGCGCTTAGGTAAGACAGGTGGAAATTTTTGGCGAACTTTGAAACCATTTGACCACGTCTGCCATTTTGATATTTGAAAATAGATTATTATTACTATCGGAAAATAACAATGGCAGACCATTATCACGCGGATAACATTCTGGCAGACACTTATGAAAGTGCTGAAAAAAATACAATTTTGAAAGTATTTGACCAGATCTGCCATTCATATATTTTATTTATTAGGGTCTTAAAAACTTATTTTCGAAACGGCAGACATTTTCATTGCGTACAGACTTCAGCAGTCAACAAGACTTAGCTTCTACATGGTCAGATGTATATATGTATTACGTTCCCTGACCTTACATCAATGATTTACTTTATTAATGTTTTTATGGTCATTTACATTTAATTTTGAAAACTATGGAATAAAATTTATAAATTTGATGATACAAAACTAAATATACATTTGTAAAGAATCTCAAATATAAAGTTGTGTTGCAAATAACAAATCATCATTTAAATATTTAGTTTATTTCTTTATTTAAGAAACAATTAACAATTACAAAACAACATAAAAAACACGCATGCATTTATTGAAATGTTCATTCATCATCACTATCGTATGGCGTTGTGTGACTCGTCTTCATAATCCATTGAATCGGATTCTGTAAAAGTAAAACGTAAATTATATAATAAAAGAAATGAGTAAAGTCAAAAATAATTATTAAAGAGTTAATCATTATAAACTTACCTAGTAAGGCAATGCCTTTGATGTCGCACGATGCCGCCGCGCCGCCAGTGTAGGTACTTCTGCTGCTAGGGTTGCAACAAATGGGAAATAAAACAATTGTGATTATTACTATTATGATGTAATCATTTATTCATATGTACATTCAAAACAATTGCGATTATTAAATCTGATGTAATTATTTTTTCATAAATATATAATTATTATTAATTACATAATATATTGCACTGTGAAATATTTACGTATCACTTTATTTTTGATGTTCTTAATTGTCTTTTATAAAATTTAAGTGACGCATTCGCATTGGGATCAACAATCCGATAAGAAAAGAATGGAGACAACATATACATAGCTTTGATTTCAATTCTACAGATACAAAATATACAATCTATCTAAAATGATACAACGGATGTTTCCTGCGTTTTCTCGTCAAAATACCGAAACAACGTAATTATTGTATAGTAGTTGGGCGTGAAAGTAAAAAAACAAATGAAAAGTGTTTTCCATATGATTATTTATTAAATTTACGCGATTAAGAATAATTTCAACGATACAATTTAGTAACCGAGAATTCAGAGGATTAAAGAAAATACCTGCCTGATCATTTTATCAAACTCTAAAAGAATTATGGTTATTTCGCATCACTCGGTTTATTAGTTTGGTAATAATTATTAAAGGTACAACCCTAGCCATTGAGTCGAACGGTAGGCAACACAATATCGACTTTGTGCGGGTACATATGGTACATTTCTTCTTGCTGTGAAGCGTAATTATTATTATTAAGATTTTTTAGGCTATTTTGAATCAGCTGTTCTAATTTAATTCTAGAAATTTATTAAAACGTGATTTTTTTAAAAGTATATTATGAGTTTATAAATACCTCAACCAATAGTTATTGTGTCCTATCCTCATTTCTTTATATCTTGGTAGTTAACTAAAGTGTTAAATTTACATAACCTCAACAACAACATTTACACTGCCACTGCACTAAAACTAATATGGAATCCATCACACAGTCTATTGATCAGATGTTTGAAGTGTTTAACCACAGAATGGATGAGTTCCAAAAGGATCTCCAGACAATTTCAACAGCCCCAATGGGTAGCCCGTCTTCTAAATTAGCGTCTGACTTTACAGTCTTTCGCACATTTGTCTTGACATCACTACAGTGTCTACAGTCTGAGGTTATCCTCCTGAGTAACAAAACAAAAGTACCTACGACGGACGACCACGCTTCGAGTTGCCAAACACACAGCCAAACAACAATAATGAGTAATAAATTGTTTACAAAAAAAACAAGTTTTCCATTTTTCTGTATGAGTAGACAGAACTTCAAAACGCCACCTGCTACGGTTTATATTATGAACGATGGTTATAAAAATAAAAGTTATATTTGTTGGTGTAAACTATTTTATTGATCAATAATTTTGGAATTTAAAACTGTCAACATTGATTACAATAAAACGCAGTTTTATTTTATTACACTATTGTTTTTTTATCAAAACATGTATTTGAAGTACCATATAATATTATGCTGATCCAAGCATTTTCACTCAAAACTAATATCACTAATGATTTGTAAAAGTAAATTATTTCAATATACATTTCATAACCAACAAGTAAGAATAATTAATTATTATTCCTACCTACAACAACAAACCTAAAACACTATTTACTATGGGAAAATAACCAGGAAGGTGAAAAACATTATATGTATTACCTATTATTTACGATTTCGACGCACTCGACTTTTAGTAAAATATAGTAGGTAAACATAATATTATGGTTTTGATTTTTGCTACTAGTATAAGAAAACTGCGTGTTCAAACTACTTGTTTGTCTGTCTGAAAATTCGGAAGTACTTTGGTAGTTTACCGATTTATAATAATATTGTATATATCGTTGTTTAAAAAATATTCAAACACAATAAAATATGATATATACTGATTTATCACTGGTTTCAGTGATGAACTGATGAGTCAATGTTAGCCACTATACTTTCGTCATACGTGTGTATGATTGATGTGATTTGCAACGTGGTGATATTTCAGAAAAATCACGGGTCAAATTGTCCCACCGAAAATATAACTGCGTTATAAGAATAACTATACCTACGATAAATTATACATAATACAATATAGTCTCAAATGCATACTAGTGAAATATTTTATTTGAATCAATAAAATAAAAAAAAAATAAAAAATAATAATAATACAAAAATAAATTCACAACACAAGAAAATCCGCGCGCAAATCATAGCGCGTGACAATGAAATCAAGAACTTTCGAGCCGACGCGACGCGGACGACGAAGGAGCCTAACAAAAGTACCTACAATCATAGGCGGCTCGTGACAAAATTGTATGGCCGTGTTCACTTGAAATAAAACAACGAAAATAGGTAC
>CAJQZM010034033.1:0-27965 GCA_907164665.1 Colias nastes
GCCGGTTACATAATGCGTAATAAATGTTTCTTTGCTTGTTCTCCGTTTATATTAAATCTAATACAGGTGTATCGATGAAGATAAGGATTATAAATCGAATTCCCTGTTCGTGTAAGTGGCGCCAACTTTCCGCTTATTCTCTTTCAAAATGAGAATAAGTAGACACCTGCAATGAGGTCAACCTCCTCAGATTTCTAATGTTATTGCATGCGTTTAAATGGATTATAAATAACCCACCTTATGTCCAATTCGCGATAACATATGTTGTTATGAAAGAGTTGTTGTGGAAATATGAGACAACGTTTTAATAAATAATGTTAGTTCGTATATCTAGGTGGCAAAGAGGTTAAAGTTGTAATAATATTTATACAAAACAAAATATAATTGACTTAGGTACCTATCAGATCTACTAATATCTACTAATCGATATGATAGCGATGATCATCAATTTTCGCTACGTTAGGAAATATAACGTAATGAAAACGCTCACTTTGATATTCCTACGCATGAAAATATCAAAAAACAAAGGCCCTTAAAAAGAATTATTAGTGTAAGAATTGTATAAGAAGAACATTAAATGTTCCGTAGGAGTATGTTAATAAACTTAAATTGTGTTAATAGCGGGTCATAAAGAAACGCCTAATATGTAGAGTCACGTTCATCAAAAGAAAGCGGAAAGAAATTGTTATCTGTTCTTTCTAATTCAATCAAGGAGGGTTAAGAACGCATAACCTTGCTGGTGTTCGCAAATTTAATGTCAATTATAAATCGTAATGAATCACTATTGATTGGTCAGTGAAAGCATTTAGATGTAATCAGACAGGATTCATCGAATAACTGCTGTGTATTGCCAGAGGCTAACCACGATTTAATGATCTATCGTCGAGTATTGATAAAGATTGGAATACACAGCCGAAACTTCATGTTCTTTTTCTTTGTTTTTTAAATCTAAAAGGAACAACAGGCGCGGGCCAAGTCAACAATGACAGCAGTATGACATGTAGATACATGGTGGCGTTCGTGCAGCATTCTCGATGCAGCTGATATTGTCTAGTATCGGTCACTTTCATCTCTCGACTTTGATTAAACGATTACCAATGTCGTCTAATTGCCCGTGTTTGTCTCGGCCGGCTGGACGAGCACGCATGGCTGAGGTTAGTGACGCGTTGGATTACATTAGTTATCTAACGCATTCATATGAATACGACTCGCATTAATATTATCTAGATATTAGTTTATGTGTGCTGTATGATTATTATACTTTGAATTAAAAGCACTGCATTAATATGAGGTATATATATTATAGTAGGTACGAGTATTATGTAAGTCATGTAAGGTTGTCTTTATTGAATTATATGTAGAAAAAATGTTAATCTTTAAAGGTTGTTTGTGAAGTTAAATGCCAAAAACACCTTACTTTAATAATACTCTACCTTTTAAAACGTTCAAGCGAATCAATTCCGACATGTTTTTTTCCCGCCAAATCTGTTTCCCGCCTTGTCACAAAAATATGCAGAGTAAATAAAAAACGATAAAACTTATGACTAGTTATTAATCGATTATCCAAGCGATTAATTTTTTCTTTTTTTATAATTTCTCAACGCATATGAGCGAAACACAGGTCCGCAGCGTGGGATCGCTTATATTAATGGTTCGTTGCCCTGAGTCTTGTAAGACGAATGTCATTTCAAACTTAAAAGCCGATGGCGATGTATTGATCTCTATCGATTTGTAGAACTTCAATGAAGTTATTCAAATGTACCCTGACAGATTTATTGGTCTATGAATTTGATGTATGGTAAAAAGTTACGATAAAAACATGTACTTACTTTACTTTGTTAAAAACTTTTTGATTGTTTATCAAAACATTCAGTTCACGAATCACGATGTGAGGTTTTTTTTCTAAAGAATATAGAGAAAATGCCTACTTACTTGTTGCGAAAAGTCAAACAAGAATATTATATACCTAGGTATTACAAATGCGAAATTGAAATTTTAATATAATTTTATAAACCAGACATTAATCTTAAAATTTCCATAAAAATTAAATTTGTTTTAATATTTAGACCAAGAATTAAAGAATTAGATATTATTTATTATTAATTAAAAAAATATTAAATAGAACATGAGTATAGTAGAAATTAAATTACGGTTACACTAATTAAGAATTTATGTTTGATTCTAATCGTGAGCTTTATAGCGTTATAAATCTTTACCTATACTAATATTAGGATTGATTTTAAAAGGGGAAAGGTTTGATTAACTGTTAGTTTGTATAATGCACTAGCTCACTGACGGCTGACCCAACAGACGATGCCCTGTTTTCGCAGGAACCGTTCAATGCGTGAAGATTCCATGGCCGATAAGTTTTCTTATTGTTTTTGCACAAATTTATTAACTTTTTCTTTAATAAGATCCTTCTTCTGACAAAACTAAAAACTAAAGTAAATGAAAAATAAATTAAATAATAATTAACAATTTTCTCAGTAATTTTCTTAGCAGTCACAATTAAAAAAATTAACAGTGACACTATGCAGTATTGAGAAAAGCAAAGATTTTCATACGATCTCTATCCCACCCATATCTCATACTAACTGCGCTTCGCGATTTCACCCGCATTGCTCCGCTCCTGTTGGTCTTAGCGTAATCATAATGTATAGCCTTCCTCGATAAATGGGCTATCTAACAATGAAAAAATTTTTCAAATCGGACTAGTAGTTATTGAGATTAACACGTTCAAACAAACAAACAGACAGAGTCTTAAGCTTTATAATATTACCATATTGCTATAGATTAGTATAGACTATAGATTATCCCATTTTATGTATCCATTTATCTTTGATACAACTTGTATCGCTTGCCGTTATAAGTTCCGACATTTGAAAACATAAAATATAAAGTTATACTTTTTATTTATACTATTGAGAAATTGCAGTATATTTGAATTCTAAGAGCTTAGTTCTAAGAACTGCTATAAATAATTCTTTTATTTAGATTGTAGAGAATCATTAATTTAAATATAGCCAAAAAGATAACATTTACTAGTTCCGTGATTAATAAACTTTCTTGATTGTGTTTGTGACATTTTAAATATGTGTTTTTTATTTATTTATTTTACTATTAAAAAGGCATTTTATTTAGCATTGAAAAAAATCTTTTTTTTTAAATACATCTTTATTGGGTTTTTTTTAAGAATATCGCTAATGATAAGATATGATGTTGTTTTTAAATATTTGAAGTTACGTCAGTATGACTCAATGAAACCGTCTGGTGCTTTTATGGTCATTAGTCTAAATATGCAACTTCCTGATGACTTAAATTTTAGAATTTATCGTATTTGCTTGATGAAAAAAAAAACAGACTCGTTTATGTTTTTAAGAAAAAAAAGTGATTTACGAAGGTTATTGCGGTAATGTAAGTATAGACCAGCCAATACAGTTAAGGTACAGACAAATTAACAATTGGCAAAATCATATTATATGCATTAATAAATACATATGCACCTCATATTATGTACTAATATTAAAGAAAAATTATGAGCGCGCAACTCTTTGTAATTAAACGAAAAGGTAGCTCAAAAGATCGTATAACTTTATATTGTTAAATTTACACATGTTGTGTATTGGTACAAAGTACAATGTATATTGGATAGTTCTGTAATAACACTCATACCACAAATTGTCCTTCAGAACATCCTTTATATTGTAAACATGTTATAATCGATACGTTTATTATTACCTAATCAATCGTATCGAGTGACTGTATGCACACTGCGTAATATATTGGTTGGTTAGTAAAAATTATTCACATACGGTTTAAAGGACGGGCAATATCCGCGTATTTCATAATAAGCAAAAATTATTAATGTGACAATCTAATTGTATAACACCAAACCGGTAGACCAAATGGTATCGAGTTAAACACTAATGGAGTCTAATGCAGATAATCAGTGGGCACCTGTCTAAAAGTTGACGAATGAGAAATCGCAGTAGGAGACGAAGTATCATCGGAGAAAGTGAAATAATTGAGTTATAACATCTAGAAACGATTAACAAACAAGCTAACATATCGTTTCGATACGCGAAATGCTTCAAAATCGTATAATTTTATTTATTCTAATCAATTGTAATTTAAATTAAATCTAGATTAAATTATAACCAGTTAAGAAACTGGGACGCTCTTGAATATTTTTACAATATAAATCATGAAGACCGGTTAACGTTCTTAATGACTTCACGTGTATCAAGTTAATCTTTATCGCTGTTCCGTGAAGAGTGCAGATTTCAAGTCCAACTGTATATAAGTTAAGATTGTATGATAGTGTGAATTCAGTTATTCGGTCACGGCATGGCCTTTATTGTGGCTCTGCTAGCGTAGTCTAAATGTTAGGCCGCATGTTTGCCGATACTCGAGCTTCATTGGAAGTATTTAAAGGTGCTTCCAGTAAGCTTTATGTCTTCAATTAAAAATATTGTATATGTATCGTTCAAAGCTTGTTTGCAGATAACACTAAATGGTTAATTTGTAAGCCATACGTTGCGTAAATCATGTCACGTTTGTTGCGCTGAGGCTAATGAGCCTGTTCGGTGGCTACCGTAATGTCTGAGCTAACAATCTTTATTAGAAGTCATGATTATAGGTGACGGGCCAACAGTGCCTTGCGGTATATTAATTGTTACATCTTATTACTTAACTGTCGATGTCACAATTGTACATCTATCACGCGACTACACCATTAATTAGTGTGTATGATGTATGAACGGTAATTTTGTATAGCTAGTAATTTATTGTTTTTACGTGTCTATATTATGTCTCAATTAACTATTTAGTGGCTAAAATTAAATATTGAGGACTTGCTAGTTTTTATCTTAAAAATTTAATGACTGTCGTTAACCTAGATTCAGTGCTGAAATATGAACAAAAAAGTGGACAAATTTGTTTATGGTTCATTCGTATTAATTTGCATGTTTAATCAGTTAATAGTCGGATGTATCACCTAAGTTAAATGAACGAAAACCTCATTAGATTCTCATTAATTTCCTTTAGGAGAGGAAGAATGTAATATTATTAATTAATGTTGTTTATTTGTTTTCTGGCCCTACCACTTCAATATGTTTTACGTTAGTGTAGTAATAACCAAAGGCTACACTTTTCAATCGTACATACCAGAAAAATTGCAGTATCATTTGTTATCTTCAGCTAAGAAATATTCACTGAACGTAAACAAAGAAATCATGTTGCGTCTTGCGTAATCCATACTTAATATTATAAATGCGAAAGTAACTCTGTCTGTCTGTCTGTTACTCAATCACGCCTAAACTACTGAACCAATTTACATGAAATTTGGTATGGAGATATTTTGATACCCGAGAAGTCCTTTCTCGGGCTACTTTTTATCCCGGGAAAATGACGCAATCCCGGAAATCCCACGGGAACGGGAACTATGCGGGTTTTCCTTTGAAAACGCGGGCGAAGCCGAGGGCGGAAAGCTAGTAGTTAATATTATAGATTACAAAATACACCACCGGCAATTTACATTACAATTTATATTGCAAATTATTTCTGTGTAAAATTAAATGGCTCAAGCAATGTCAAATTGTCGCCTAATTCTCTTTGACAGTATCAAAATGCCATTTCGATTACAAACCTCTAAGACAAATCACGAACAATTTTCATGTTATTTTCAATGAGTCATTAATATTATTCAAAAGGTGAAGCGTTCCATAATAGCATGGATAGCTTTGAGAATTTACAATTGAATAAATACAAATGCACTTATCATTGGAAATAAACTATCATCTTAGATAAACTACTATTTATTATCATAATTTACAAATCGTATACATCGATTCTGGAATTATTTTTTTATCTGTGGCAATATCATCATTAAAGTAATAGAATTTTTACTGCGGTACTAATCATCTTTCGAACTTACTTGTAGATTTATAATATTCTAATAAATTTACGATAACGAGGTACTTGAAAAGCAATTCTATAACGTTCATAGAACCACAGCTCAAAGCATTATAGTTTTCCTCATAGTCTCGTCTTAAATTTTAATAGGTAATTACCTATTTTCAATCTTTGAGGAAATGGTCTCTTTCAAAATGGCGGCTAAAATTAAATAAACAGCTATCTTGATCGCTATCTAACACGCGGTTAATTTTCAAAAAACTACTTTTATCAATCAACATTTAGAGTGCAAAAATTCTAACTGTTCTAATTAGTAGCCAAACGGATACCTCGTAGAGTCGTGGTGTGTTGTGATGCATCAGAGCTATATATTTTGTCACAGACGTCAGAACAGAGGAGCTCGCACGTATTTATGGAAAATATATTTGCTTTGATAACAAATCTCATCACGACACAACAGGACACTAGTTTGTATCCAGCCTACAATTATATAAAATATACGAGAAATGCTACAAAAATAGGATTGTTAAAAAATACTGTTTAAATCTCTGCAATAATATTATTATCTTTTACAACGGAGTGGAAAAACAGGCTTCATCCTGAATATTTATCTAAATAATATATTAGGTTTTACTGCTCGCTTGTGACAATTAATGTAAACCCATTAGCGTGTAGCGAGCGTAATAAACTATTATGTCCTTTGATTACAAACCTCTGACAAAACATCAAGCTCTCAAGATTATTTGGGATATGTTATTAATAACAATTTAATATTGCCCAGCTTAAATGCAGCAACCAATACAAAATTATATACCTTTGCTTAAAAGTCTTACACCATTCATCTAAATTCTAAATCAACGAGAATACCTATACCTGTAAAAGAGCAACTTAAATAAATAAAGTATAACAATATAAGAATCAGTTATGCTTATGACATTTTGCTTATAATATTGTCAGCTATAAAGAAAATGCGCGAAGGTAATACGAATCTAGCAATACTTTTTCGTAGCAATAAATAAGGGAAAACGAACAATAACAACTTATTTTCTATAGTGAAACTTGATAAGTTCAGAGAAATTACGTGGGTTTCATTGTGCAGGCAAGAGTTGTAGAGACATTATTATTTCTATTGACAATCGTCGAAAGTTTTCCAAATTCCAAATGAATGGTATAAAGACATCCACTCCATGTCAAAGTGTCAAATAGTTCTAAAGTTGTTTTGATAGTTATTATAATATATAGCTTCATATATCTATAGACTATAATAATATAAAATTACAGGCCTATGAATCTTTGTGTGTGAGCAGGGAGTAACTTTCTTTTTTTGTCTTTCATAATAGTAGCATATACTTAAATTTATTTACTAAGTTTAGCTTGTATAATATATTTTGCCGCGTATTTCTTTTTAAACAAAAAAATTCTGTCACTACAAAGTATCGTAGCAAAATGATGATATTTTTGTTTGTAGAGGATTGGGAGCTCCATTTTTTATTATTGTTAAGGTTATTCCCGAAGTTAAATACAGAAACAAATCAATTGTTGTAGAGATTTAAGTATTCTGCACAGACGTCATGTTCTATGTAAATAAAATTTCCAATTTTTCTGATAATTATGGCTTGGTATTTTAATATGTTGACAGAACATTGTTTACAGTGCAAATGAAGGGCGGATTGCGTACAAGTTTACATGGCATTGCAATTTTATTTTACCAAGAAAATTTAAGTTTGATATAACATTTTTTTAGAAATATGATTGTTTGGAAATGACTAAGTAAATTTCATCTGGAATATTGAATGAAATAACAATACTCAGAAATTAACTGACGTAGCTGAGGAGGAAATACACGATTATAATTTTTTTTGTTATTTAATTAGGCTTTTAATACTGAAGAAACCTACAGGTAGCACACGTTGTAGAAAAATCGATAAAAATCAAAGTTAGCAAATTATGATATAATAAAATATTGTTGTAGTAGTTAATAATATTTCAAAAGAGTACTTATCTTTCATATCAAAATGTAAAGGTAGTAACATCTGAAACTGTTGAGACATTAACGTCTTATAATGTAATAAATCACTTAAGAAAGTTTTAGTACTTCCGTAAGGCTTCCTAGTTTTCATAGATTAGATTAGAAATGGCTCATAAAACGTCCTATCCCAAGGATTATTATTTAGCATAATTTCAAATAACCGCTGTCTGTTGACGCCTGGGCCGCTGATCTTATCTAGTACACGTTCAAAACGGCTGGCGCCAACTTCTATTACCAATATTTATTGCATGCCTCCTTGAAGAAGATCTAAATCCAGCTTCTATTCTTAAGTTTATAAAGGTCAGTTTCATCGCCGCTCTATCCCACTTTACGGTGAGCTCTCGTGCCTGTAAAATATACACCTATCCATCTAAAATAAACCCTCCCGTTCAGGTATAAAGTTTACTTGGGAACGTCTTAGATATTAAATTATAAAATATGCATACAATTTTGCTATCGATCCTCGACATCCGCTCATTACAAGGCGCTGGAATGTTGTTCAGCATATCTTATATCCTTGCTTAGAAATTTTCAACTTGGACCTTTGGGGCACATAATATAAAGAAGGTCGGTAATAATAAGACTTATCAAATAATAAGTAAATTACAACGTAATTATTTTACTTTGGATGGTCTTGCGTGTTAGGAAAATTTACCAATTTTTCAATGCTTTTTCAAATACAACTTACAGAATATTTGTCGCTTGTACCTAAATGAAGCATCTGAATACATATTAAAATGAGCTATCTTCATGGAAAACGAGAAAATGTTACATTTCATATAATTGTATAAAACTATTTGATAAGAACAATATAAGATAAATAATATGTAGCCTTTTGGTACTTGTCGTCTAGTTTCTGCGGTCTGTTATCAGCATGTACAAGATAACTTAGGACAACCATACTGTCTTTTGCTTTAGAGAAATAATAAATTCTCGGACTTACGCTTGGAAAGATACGAATTTATATATTTGATAGGCGTTCTTATAATGTTGTTTACAGACTATTCCTATTATCTTCATTAATAGGTACACAATAATTATTATTTTATCGGCGTAGCATTGTACTATATTGCGAAATTAATGTATTTTTCATATTATAGATTGGCTATGTTATTGGCTAGCCAAAAAATTAATAAGCACAGATATTTAAAATCGTGCGTATCAATTTGCAATTAAAATAGGATTTATAATTGTTATTAGCGTTCTGTCATGTTAAATATAAATATTTTCACTCTAAGTTTTCATTAATATAATTTACTGTAGTCATAAAACACCATTAATTAGAAATAGTAACATTATAAACAATACATATTACAACATAATAAAGGTTTATTGTAAGATATTATGTAAAATTAAGGGACCTAAGAGTTAGAGACATAATTTATTAATGCTTTATAACTATAGATATTTATTTTACTTTAAAAAAATATAGTATATGTGTATAGATAATATTGTAGGTAGGTAGGTATATTCTCTATAATACCTAATAATAAATAGATAACATAATATTATTTTATTGTAATTACACAACTCGTTAGCTTCTGATTCTAGACACATTGAACCATGACTGTTTTATTATTAATTAATTATTTAGAACTAACATTTAGGATATAAATTATAATTGTTATTTGAATGTCACAGTATGGACCGGATTGCGTCATTAAGTTTAATTTAGATGTAATAAAGATACCGTGGTTATAGTGCCTATATAATTAGTCTAAGATTTATGATTTTAAGAGCTACCGTGTATCTACTCGGTTGGCGAATATGTAATTAACATTTCATTTGTAAAGGTGTAAACGAATTTGTTTGTTATATTGGCTGGGCGTTAGCGACTAAAGATTTTCTAGTGGAGTGTCACTTCTTAATTAACTTATTGAATAATATTTGCTTTTCAGAATAATTGCTTGTTTGCAATCAATATTAATCATATGAGCGAAATATAGAATGCAGGATTACATGTTTTAAATGCTTGACTCATAAACGTTTCAGTGTCTAGTTATAAAAAATAATATTTGGATACTCTTTTGGTAACTTTAATCATAGTAATTATTTTACTAGTCTTATCATATATATTTTTAGACCAATAATAGTCATTATTTTAACCTATAACATAGATTATACGGTTATGATAATTCCGCATTTGAAGGTATAACAGTAGCCTGAGGACAATAAGAATTCAGATGCTGATAAACATCCCGAGAAGCCTGTGGGTCATTCGATACGGGTCAGTCAATGTGCCTGCAGGTGAACGATATTCTTTTGTTCGTCTCTTTATTTTGTGAACATCCGTTTATTTGGACAGATTATATTTCATTAACCGAATCGGGTTTATGGTAATAACGGACGTATGCAAGTTTATGAATGGTTTCGGGTAATTCAATGGAATACGTTTTTTTAAGTGGCTACGTTTTTTTTTGAACAAGATTTTTTGGCTGGAATAAAGTTTAGAAATTGTGTAATTACGGTATGTTTGTAGGTAATTTAGATGTATTAAAATTTCTTTTAGGTTCTGAATTTATTTTCATATTTGTTAAGTATTTACTAATAGATGTAGCCGGTAGGATGGTAGAGTTGGCAAACCATCTTGCCGCTCTAGGTTTTCGTATAACACGACGACGGGCTGCTGTCGAGAGGGTTGGGGCCAAATTCCAACCAATACCCGCGGCCAAAATGATCTCTGAAATTTTAAATAAATATAGGTACGTCCATACATAATATTATGTCAAGGTTAAGAATTTCTATTACGTAAGCTAAGCATCAACTCTTAGTAATCTTTGTTTTCACGAATGTAATAATGTAAATCGTGTCAATATTGTAGATTTCTTGGTTAAAAGGAAAGTTAAAGTACCTTTGTCTCCTTATTGTTTATTCCTCAAAAACAAAATAAATCGATATTAAAAAATATATCAGATAAACATCTACTTGAATACCAGAATTTCAATTGTTAGCACTACAAAAATATCTATATCGGCTCAACTATTCAATAGTTCCTTGTACTATCTGGATTGTCCTCTAATTAAGAAGAGAATGTTATGTACAAGGAAATGATGATGAGTATGCATTGCTCAAAAATGTAATTTGCAATGTTTAATAACCATTGAATTCTCTCTAATGTTTATGTGTAATCAGCTCCATCTATTTCCCAACTTGTATCGATGTTTATCAAACCACATGATGTGTGTACTAATGTTTAATATGACATTACATCTAAATTACATTCATGAATAAAAACCGCTTAATCATTACTTACATGTTACGAAAATCGTTGATGAACTGCTACATCGCAATCATTTGTATATTTCAGTAACCTTGTACTCATTTATTTATTATATTATCTTCATTACGGCATATTACAAGTACTTTAATGTTTTTGTTGAGAGAGCGTTGGTGTAAGTAATTAGGTATTAAAAAATAATCTGTACATAATTTGTTTGTTGAAGCGAATAAGCTTGTCGTGATTATATCTTTATAGGGATAAAATATGACCTTGTAAATCGGATAAAAAAGAAAACTAGTGGTGATATAAAAAAAAATCTTCATGCGAAATCTGCATTTTTTTAAATAAACTAATACTGATTGTTATCTTGTTAATCATACTTTAATTAAGTAAAATATGTAAAGCGTTAACTTAGACTCATATTTCAATGAGCATCTGAGTCAAATCAGATATAGGCAAATGTAGTAAATTTCCATACTAAAGTCTCTACGGAAAATGTATGTTTGTGTAACACTTTTAATTTAAAGGATTTGGTTGAATTTTTATTAAGAATATTGAATTCAAACATATCTTGGAAAAAGATCTAAAGGAAACTTAAGTAGTGGCATGGAAACTTCTGCGTAGTGGTGGATCTCTTGGCACAAGCTAAATAGCCCGGTCAATTTAAACATTCGGTGCTACATAAAGTCCCAACAGGCTGAATTTCTGTGAAGTTGTTGAAAACATAATTATAAACGATGTCTAAAAGTTCCCCATCATTCCCCTGTAAGCTAAAAATTTTATTCACGGTCAAAGGTCAGAAAAATGAGTTTTTCGCGATTTTCAGCAAAACGGTAAGTTTTATCATAAAGTACCTCAGGCAAAGATTGTAGATCATAAAATTATCTATAACAAATGTATCAATACTTTTTTTCTTACGAGCCACCGTTTCTGAGATATAACGATTCAAAAAGTTATAAAAGTTGTTATCGTCATAATATGCACACGTTTCCACGCCACCTATGAGGTAGTGTACTTAGCGCGTTTTTTAACGTGGTTTCCCCAGTAGGCCTACTCCACGGGTCAGTTGTGATCCTGTTTAATGTAAAACTATTGCGAAATAACGGAAATTTTCAAAGATTGGGAAAGATAAAAGCGATGTAAATGAAAAAAAAGTGTTGAAGTTTATTCGTCTTATTCGTAAGTTTCAAATTCTTGATCTTCTTCTTGTTCCTCTTCTTGTTCTTCTTCTCCTGCTTCTTCTTCATCTTCATTTTGGATGCAAGTAAATTGCGTCAATAGCGATGTATCGCATGATACTTCGTCGGAGTCAAACGAATCCTCCATTGTTTGTGATTCAATATTAGAGCACGACCGGCCTTGACAATTTGTGCATGCCAAAGAACAAGACAGTCCGACTTTTTTGCAACCACATTTAGCACTGCATCCCTTTTTGCAGTTGCAAAAAATAGTGTTCAGCAGTTTTTCCGGCGCAGGTGGAAGTAAAGTTTGAACTGGCTCTAATATATTGTTGACCAACTTCCAACCCCAGTCTGTAGGGTCCACACTTGAACTTGGTAATATACTCGAAAAAGATGTTGGTGAGCAGCAACTGAGGTTGGAGGAAGACAAGCTAGTTGAACTTGTTTTTTATGTTTAGTGTTTTTAACGAAACATGCATATCGATGCTTATCTAAACAGGTAGTTTTTTTAGGAGCTCCGTACATAGAAAGAAGAAAGCGGATGCCGTTGGTAATAACTTCTTGTTGAGTTGAATTACTCTTTTTAAAAACTTCAGCACATTGAATTAAATCTTGTTTTTCAAACATTTTGAAAACTGCTGTTTTACCCCTCCTGTAAAATGCAGATGTCGTATCACAGCCAGTTATTGCGTGTAAAAATAGTACATGATCTTTACACTTAACTAAAGTAAATAAACTTTTTGATGAATATATATTTGATTGATGCTGAGCTTTTCCTGGTTTTAAGATTGGTAATGTATTGTTTACGTTAACAATACATAGTAAACACGTGCAAGCAATAAATACTGAAACCTTTTGTTTTGACACTCTTTCAAAATGACTGATTGACAAACAATTTTATGTTATACCTACACAATAGAACTAAAGTCGTCATAAAGCTAACCGCCGCAAAGCTTTGAAAAATTCGATAAAGGAAACAATAGGTAATGTATTGTTTACGTTAACAATACATAGTAAACACGTGCAAGCAATAAATACCGAAACCTATTGACACTTTCAAAATGACTCATTGACAAACAATTTTATGTTATAGAGGTTGTGGAAACATTTCTTTAAGTTACTAAGGGCCAATACAGAGATTATTTATTTAAGATATAGAGGTTGCGTATTTTAAGTTAAAGAGGCTTTGAGCTCTGATGGGAAGGGAACATATTATTTTTTGAAGTTACAGAGGTTTTTATGTTACCGAGATTTAAGTTATCGAGGTTCTACTGTATAAGTTACAATGACCGATAGAAAAATATTTAAACATTTAATATATAATATACATATATATATATTATATAAAATATTACAACTCTAGATGTATATACGTGGCGTACTCATGCATATTATGACGATAACAACTTTTATAACTTTTTGAATCGTTATATCTCAGAAACGGTGGCTCGTAAGAAAAAAAGTATTGATACATTTTTTATAGACAATTTTATGATCTACAATCTTTGCCTGAGGTACTTTATGATAAAACTTACCGTTTTGCTGAAAATCGCGAAAAACTCATTCTTTTGACCTTTGACCGTGAATAAAATTTTTAGCTTACAGTTACAGGGGAATGATGGGGAACTTTTAGACATTGTTTATAATTATGTTTTCAACAACTTCACAGAAATTCAGCCTGTTGGGACTTTATGTAGTAGTACCCTCATTTTTTGGTTTAAATTGACCGGGCTAAAAGCCTAACGCAAGCTTCATACGTCGAAAGTAATCGTAGTTGAAAAGCTTGTAAATAAATGAAAAATTTCTCATATCGATCTTTTATACTCTCTCATACTTTTTGCTCTCACTTTGCTTTGCAATCGTTCGTATTGTACAATCGTTCATGATAATTATGTGATATGTTTAAAAACAAAGCTAATGTTAAATTTCTGACAAAATTGGATAATAATAAAATCTCAAAATGCAATGTTTTGCAAACATTATATAAAGGTTAGATTGGACGTGAATCAAGTGTATTTGTCACTCACTTTCGATTGAATCATTTGTCTTGATGCAGCCAACGGCTTTAAATGTCTAACTGTAAACAGCTTTGGTATTGCGCAATTTTCTCATTACGTTATTGATTTCACTAAGTTTTGTTCGCTGACACCCCGCTGAGCGCTTGCGAGGAGGTCTTCAACACTCAATACTGTGAGTATCTGTTCCTATATTGATGATTATTTCGAATATTCGAATACATAAGAGCCAGAAGGAAATACAAAGTCGTAGACAAAGAATGTTTATGTCGGTATTGTTTAGCTTAATGTCGCATTTCATGTTTACGGCTGTTAAAAGGCACGGAGTGTATTTTATAAAATACGTTAAGTACTTACGTCTTGTCGAGCAAAGTTATTATGCTTTGGGCCGACTCAACAATAAAGGTAATGTATGCATTTTAAATACGTAGAACGTGTTTCTATATGTGTACAGGGAATATATGAAGTCCTTTTAATATTTTTGAAATACGATACGTATATGGATAATAATATGATAGAGATTATTGATTTTATAGATACATTTGCAGCAGGAAATATACTCGTATGTGTTGCGCAACAGACATTAGGAGAGATATATTTATAGCATGTTTGCTCTCAGGCTTAACATCCGCTGTAACTTGCAGTCTGCCCACGCACTCGGCTTCTGATTTTATCCTAGAGGATTTTTATGTAATTACACCTTCATAGCGTCGTCTAACGTAACCGTTTACTATAATTTATTAGCGGATCAGGTGCATATGCTTTTACTAAGACAAATATAATGAGTCCAGCTGGCGCAGTCGTAAGCGTTCTATATCAGCTTAGATTTATAACAGGTATTAAATAAATGCTCCCTTTCATTTCAGCCTAGAAACTCATTCGTAACTAAATCTCAGTGCTTAACATTGAATGCCTTTTATTGATAAAGCTTCATGGTATATTGAATTATTATTACGGTATATTTGCGCGACTTGCGCAGCACGTGGTAGTGCACCTTATTTTGTTTTGACAATCGGCCGGCATTACAATAAGTGATGAAACTGAGAAATATCTAGTCCGTGAGTAATATTTCACGAAGAGCAACAGATAAGAAATCACAAGAACCAGTGTCATAACGAGAGTTTTGTATGCGGAAAGTTTTGCAAGTATCGAGATAGGTAGGTATGTTACTTCATTGTTTGAGATGCCAAGGGTCGTATTCCTTTCCTTTAATGAAAGGTGAAGGACAAGTTTGGAATGTAGTATTTAAAAGAATCCAATCCATGCTTAATTGAATGTTCGGTCCACATATTCTTAAGGAAAGCATATATTACTTTTATCACATACGAGTGGCCATTCAATTCTCATAAATTTTGTCTGAATTGTACACAATACACAACACTTTGTTTTCAAAACGATTTTTTTTTGTATTAATAAGTTTATAAATCGAAGTACATCAGTATAAACTTGAAAAATATAAATTAAAAATGATAATGATTTTGCACGATGTATCCAAGTAAAAGTCCTAAACCTTTGTATGAATATAAATCAGATGGATTGTTGCAATGCTAACACTTACAATAATGTAATTGGTCCGTAGTCGATAATCTATAAGACTAGTGTGTTAGGTCATGCTTTTAGATTTCTTGATAGCTTTTTAGCAATCTCCGAACTCATTCAACTTATTGTTGCTTCATAACTTTACTTGGAGAAGACTTCTTTCACATATAATATGAAAGTGATGATTTTTTCATCATTCATCATTTTTTTAATGTTTATTGCAAGACATTAATTAAAAATCCCGCCAAAATTAACGCTTCATTTCTTCCTTTAATTTAACCATGTAATATTCTACCTCATGTTTACGTATAACGGATTCAGGACATCATAAACACAGTACAAAATGTATAGATAACATGACATTCAAGGTAATTGATTTTAGTTTATGGGATGCAATTTAATTAGCTTGACAGTATCAGGTCACCAACTATTGGCCGTATGCACTGCGCATACCAAAATTGAAATACCTTCATAATTCAAAGTGAGGTCTATTAAGACTAGGCTATTCGTTATTTTTTTCATAATTAGGCTGCGTCCCCAGTAGGCAAACAGTTAGCGGCTGACTGAGTGAGCCGCAAATTTGCAGCGAACTGAAATTTGAGTTAGCTGCAGACTCAAATCAATTTTCGTGCGTCGCAAGCAAACTGTTAAGAGTTAGCCGCTTATTTAGCCGACCGACTGAATTATCACTTTACTTTTGTTGTACGAAGGGAGTGGTTGTGTTGGTCACGATGGATATTTTTGAAGTATCTTATAAGCGCTGAAAGATGATAAAAGAAAGCACTGATGCAAAAAAACACGTCCTAACACGATTATTGCTTTTTTCCAACTATCCGAATAATCAGTTTGCGGCAAACTGAGTCACTACGCCCGGCGAACAACCAATCGCCGCCGCCGACTGGAACCGGTTTTGGTGGGAGTCGGCCGCTCACTAAGATAGTCGGCGCGCGTAACACTGCAAACTGCGTACAGTGAGCGCAAAACTAGCAAACTGTGAACACTCCATTTGAAATATACATATGGATGGGCGTACTAATCCGATACGCCGCTAACTCAGTCAGCCGCTTACTGTTTGCCTACTGGGGACGCAGCCTTAAGATGACACCTGAAAAATAGTAAAAACAATTTAATCAAAAATATCTAGCAATAAGAAAAACAATTTTTGTTATTGAATCTGTTGGTAAATTCTCGTGTAAATACTATTTGCAACGGATTTGATTAAACTACAAAATATAGCATTTAATTTCAAAGGATATGGTTAGCTCTTTAACACCACATAACTATAACAGAAGGAGGGGTGAACGAATTTTAAAGGTAGTACCTACGTTTGTTACATTTGTCTCTATAATTTAACATGTTTGATAATTATTCAAAGTTCTAAAAATAAAGTTTAAGCGAGCGGAACTAGGTCGAGTAGCTAGTATTAAGTAAATGGCGTATTAAATTCGCTGTAAGCTATTGCTCAGCACTCTCGATGCAAAGTGAAGTTTTCACTTTTCAGTTGACGTGGAAATTAAAATCCATTTCACTCGAGAAAAGTAGGTCATATCTCAAAGTCTAGTTATAGTAAACCGTTTATACCAAGTTTATGCAGTAAGAGAGCCCGGGGCAGGCACCGGCGGATAAAAAGAGAAACTTATGTGGTCTTCGCTACCGTTTTCTAGAAAATTACGCTTCCTTGGTGAAAGTATTAATGAGCTGGGACTTATGCCTTCTTTAGGGTCACACACACACCACACGCTCACGTCGAAGTGCAAGGTATTTGCATTTATTTCTTAATGTGTCCAAACTCCAAATAACATCCCTGTAAAAATAAGCGATTAAAGCAAGCCATTTTAATACATTGTTTTCTATAGGTACCTCTATACATATAGATACATATTATGGAACTTTTTATTTCAATATAAAACTGTCTAAAAATTATACATAAAAACGAAAGTCGTGTTAGTTACACTATTTATAACTTAAAGGCTGAACGGAAATTTAGATATAATTTTATGTGAGATATGTCTCGGCATGGTTTAGAATAATATCATTGAAAAATTTGAAATTTTACAAAGAAAAATATTCTTCCCGGGCAGAGCCAGGGCGAGCAGTATTGTTAAATAAAATTACACGATTTCATCTTGTTTTGATAATCCCTAAAGTTACTTTTACAATCACACTTCATAACTTAAGTTTGTTATAAAGTTATAAATCAAAGTTTATTTTTATTCTTCCAATATATGGCGAAGCTCAGCCTTAAGGTATCGCCCAACGCAGTAATGGATCCAATTAGTAATACGATTATGAGCCGTGAAACATGCATCGTAATTAGTCAGATACGTAAGACGGTCAGATTAATTAGAAGCTGCGGTATCAATCTTTATTAAGGCTGTACAAAATGTATCAGTCAATATTGTATAGTGTTGATGTTTGAGATGATTTGTAGATTGGTTGAAGAGTTTTTTGTTTGTAAGCCTTAGATTGTTGGGAAAATGTTTAGCTTGTGGTATGTTTAGCTAATATTTTTTTAGGGTTTCTCTACGTCTACGGAAGAGCTTTCATTCGTTTTAATATTGAATTAATTTGGTTTTCAGTTTTCACCAAATAAATATAAAGAAACAAAAGTTTACAGGCCGCAGTACCTACGTGACCTACATGCATATGTTTTGTAAAATTAATAAAATTACATTTATTGGCTAGATTAACAGTGTTTATGAAACTACTATTTTATTGAACAAACCAAAATTGTACAACGAATATGTTCCGTAACAAAATATGTTATAATAATATAATATATAATATGGAGGAGTTAATATTATATTCGATACCATAACATATTGACAAAGAACTAGCTTACGACCTTTTTCGGACCATAAGATAATTTCTTTATAATTTGCAATATTTATGTAAGCTTCTGGTATTTTTCGAATCCGGTTAATGTGGCCTTTTCTTCCTAATAGCTGAAATTATATTACCTAACAACTGCGAAATGATGCCAGGCGTTAAAATATTCATTCGCTAATCATGACACGGTTATGATTGGAGTAATCTTTAATTTGTGATTTATGTCTCATATTTCTCATCTTGATTGATAGTTGCACAAAAAAGGTAATTAATTAATGGTATGGTTATGATTTGATAATATATTTGACCGATTTTTAAACATTGCTAGATTTAGGGCGGCCGGTTTCACCGCTTATACACTACTCGAAACTTTTTGACGTAACTTTTCATACATTATTTTTAATTTTAACCGACAGATTTATCAGGAAGCTGTGATGCCGGCTCTTAATGTTCCTTCGTTTTTTTTTGAAATTGCGTATATACCGGACAAATATTTCGTTTTTTATTTGACAAATATTTTCAGTACTATCCAAGATATTATATAACAATTCACTCATGCTTTAACAATTTATTTGTTCATTAATGTAGGTATGACATGAAATAACTAACACCTTTTTAACATACATTTTATGAGATATTCATGTCGTAAACATCTACTAATTAATCGTTAGCGGCATTCAGTTCGTTTTATAACCGTTTTTATTCTATTTTTTTCATAGATGATGCACACATAATATACTACAAAGTACCTTGCGCACACGCATGTTTATTTTAACTTATTACATGCGTTAGACAAAAGAAGATTTATGTGCTTTCTCCTGACGTGTGATCTACGGCGTAAGTTTTAGAGATCCGTTTTTAACACATTTTTTTTATTGGCTTGCTCTGTATGTTTGTAGGAAATTGAATCGTTTAGACTTGATTTTGACTTAATTTCAAACGGACAGATTAAATTTAAACTAGTACAAGTACAAGTACTTATCAAGGATCGGTGGCTCTACAATAATTTTATTCACTGTATTTCAAATAATTATTATTATTGTATTGAAAATGTTCAGTTCTATAATTCTTTTGTCTCATTAAACTTTGCCGGTTTAGCCTGAGATGATAAAATGATTTTGTGTTTACAGTAATTTCTATTTCGACTATAAGTTTATTTACATGTCAGTTAACGTTATATCATCAGCTGTACGCATGTTCTTGCTTCTATTTTAGATATTAATTTTCTTTCGGTATTTTTCTACCAGGAATTGAATATTGTTACCTAATTTCAAGTAAAAAACAACATACCTAATTATCTAATTAAAATTAAGTCATAATAAATATTTATTTCATCATAGTTTATATTTTAAACATAAAAATGTACGGAACCTTCCTTTGTATTAGGCGGTTACTCGCTCGTCGACTATATCTCCGATCATTAATTATTATTAAGTAACATCAAGTTTGAAAGAAAGTTCAACGGAAAGTACACGTAATATTCATAATTTATTATGTGGCATTAAATACGTGAGCAAATGATTAATTGGTGTCATTACTCTAAATTATCTATAGAGTAGAGATTTTCCTAAAGTTTATAAATCGGAATGTGACATAAAATAGGGCGCGGTTTATTCTAAAACTAATGGTCGATATTCAAAGAGAGATCAAAAATTTTGCACATTCGCTATCAGTTTTTTGAATCTTTATTTAACTATCATGTGGAAAAATAAATTTGATTATTATTGTTTTCTTGTTTCCTAGTCTGAAATGGTCAAAAATCATCATAATAAAATATAACTTGTATGGATTAGATTGAAGACAAGTCTTGATAAAGAAAATAAAAAAAAAAAACGTTTCCATGGTAAAGCTCTATATAGAGCTGAGAATTTAATTATTCGTATGCGATTAATACATTTAATAAAAATCTATCTCAAGACGATAAGTAGTAGAATAGGTATCTAATGTATTATGTACCAATCATAATATATTTGCGAACGAAATCGCTTCGGGTGCTTTTTGAAATGTAGGGTAATATCTCATGTATTATTTTGATACTGCATCTTGTTAGGTGATTAAAAATGATATCACGCATAAAATATTTAGAAAGCCTTAGTGACACGACAAAAATAAATTATAATCAACACTTTTACCTACACGTGCGCAAACACAAAGAACGAGAAAGTATGATGTAATTGCCTGTTGTGAGATAAGGACATTAAAACGATCTAGAAGTTTCACCGTCTTATTAGTTTTCATTTAATCTAGATGATTTAATTTATAACAACAATGGGTCGATAACAGAATTGTCGCTCGGTAAGTAATTACAAAACGTCCAGTAAGGTACACGTAATGGAACCGGTAAAGAAATGTACAAAGCTTTCTAAGGAAGGTACTTACCGGTACAATTGGCTGACTTTATTATTGAAAGCAAAGATTGTATCTGTTGCTAGTTATTAGCGTGTGATTTAGTGGTCTGTATTGCCTCGATGCAGTACCTACAGCTACAGACCACCCCCTATTTACGATAGAATATTGGCGCCATGAACTCGTTTCGTTGAACACAGTAAATTACTTTATCGACGCTATTTTCGTAGATAGCTAACGGTGCGTCTAATGTTCAGTTTTTCTAGTAACCAGCCTTTTATCCCTTTCTAAGTCGTGAGCTGTTTGTTAAACACCCTTTTTTCGGTTTCATTACGATACCCGGAACTTATCCAATAAGTATTATAGATTTCTACAAAACATGTATTACATCCTTGTAGTAACTAGATTATGACATTTTTAAATGTATGCAAAAACCACATCTCCTTTTACGATAAACTCTCGATAAATATATTAATTCCCTCCCACGTGGAGTGGTCTGCAACTTCAACGTATGTCCACTTTTCAGATTAGCCTAGAAATAAGACTCCAAGATCTCTCAAAAGGTTAAGCCGCAATATTACATCAGTGTGGAGCGCAGGTTCGTGTAATTATCGTAAGATTAGCACTTGTAGGACACTCTAATATGGATTTTCAACACTAATTCCCGTGGACAGGTGTCACATTACACGCCTACGTGGTATCAATATTGCATAAGCTGTGATTTTACTAACAGAGTAATGTTCTTACGCCCCAATTAATGTTCACGGACCGGTTTACTCAAATATTTGTGCTTTGTGAATAGAGGAGAAGTAGTTCACCTGTCATCGCCTTCTCAGTAATTGTGCTTATAGTGAACGCATAACATCTTGTGTGTATTTATGATGTCTTACAGGATTTAAAACTGAGATGTAAGTGGAATCATCTAAACCCTAATTAACAGCGCAACGATGATGTTAACGCTTTGTATAGATAATCGAATTATAAACTTAAATCAGAAACAATGTACCTGACACTGATTGACACACATGTTCACGCCTACTGATTATAAATACACAGAAAAACTACTCAATCAATTCTTTGAAAAAATTGATTGTATATTGATGAAAATATGAACAAAGCCACAAGTTAGTATAATGCATCAATGACATAATAATTGGTTTGTGTTCGAGCGGGGAGTACCTTGGAGATTATTATGATAACAGCCAAGAATTACCGCTGAGCGAATAGTTTATCTATAATAGAGTGTGTCACACTTTGTTAATAGATAAAGTTTCTTAATATACATTTCTTGGTAAATGTTGAACTACAAAATCGATAATCTGTTTCGCAATGATATTATTGCTTCATTCGCAAGGTTGAAGAAATGTTTGGAAATTAAATTGGGTTTTTTGTACCTAAAATAACTATGTAAATTATTATGTATCATTTAAAGTTTAATTTATTCCGTGTGGATGCGTTTGATAGGATGAGTTAGATATATTTATTTAGATTACATATCAATATGTTTGTGCATAGGTACTTCAACTTTTACTATTTTAAAAACGTCTCACCGAAAACTTATAAGCATTTTATCGAAAAATATAATTAAGTTAACGAAATAAAAGATACATTTTTATAAAGTCATATAGTAAACATACCTACTCGTACACGATCAAGGAACATACAAAAGATTCATGTTGATGACGTTAATACTTGTGCATAATTTAGTAATATTACCATAAAAAGGGACAAATACGTCGTTTCCTTTAATCAATAGAGAACCTTTTGCGTCAAGATTTTATGACTATATGGAAGATTAAATTATAATATTAGCCGTTCACGCAAAGCTGGTTCAGAGTTGGCCTTCGACCTTAATCAAAAACTTGGGGATTTGAGACTAGACAAGTGTGCAAATATTAAATAGATTTTAACGGAATTAAGGTTTTAAACATTATGCATACAATGCTTCAAAAAATGGGTCAAGGATCATCTTGAAAAAACTAACACGTCTAAAAAGCAAAAAGTTCGATGACATCTACTAGCCAGCAATTGGTCAGACTTGCCATTGCCGAGCTTTTGGCCCAAATCTTCCTAAAAGGTCGGTGTTCCTACAAGGAGACAAATATGGGCTAATTATAAGTTCATGGATTTTGTAGTGTAATAAGTTTAACTGGACCAAATTAAGTTTTTAGTTTGAAATGATCTTCATTCAAACACTGCGTAGATATACAGAGGCTTCTGAAGAGATGGCTGGACAAATTTTGTCGTTTTTATTACACATTTTAACAAAAAAATCTGATGGAAGCGGTAAAAGGTGCCACTTTCATAATAAATATATCACTATATTAAAAAGTATTTACATTCGAATCATCTGAATGAAAACAACCGGTACAAATTTTTATATATTTATTCGACATGAATTATATTGACATTTAATTAATTTTTATTTTTTCAAGCCGTATTATGTCGAGTGGATCAACAATGTTGAATAGTGATCAAGTTAATGCAACTTTTTAACAAAACTGGTTGTTGAACTTAACTGTTTGTGAAAAATATATAAAATTATACTTTTGGAACAAGTTTTAACGAAAAAAGTGGAATGTAAGTAATTGAATAGGTACAAAAAGTTTGTTAAAACCATGCTTTGTTTTAGCCGTATTTTGAGTCATTTACGGAATAATTAAGTTAAATTTAAATAACATTGTCATTAATTACTAGCAAAGAGGTACGTACCTATCTAAAGCTGAATTAGCAATGTTAAACCGGTATATTATAACGTTAATTAAGATCTAAAGGCTTGTCCTTTGTCGCATTTAGAATAATGCCATCTTTGCCGTATAGGTACATAATCGTTGCATAATGCAGGAAGTACTTACGTTTCTGCTAAGGTTAATTCAAATGATTTTTACATACTTATAATGAACATAAGACAAAATTAAGAACTTTAGAGTTTTGTATAACAAAAGAATTGTAGAAGTAATTGTATATCGTGTTAAACTAAGAGCTGTTGTGCAAGACTAATATAATTAAAATGAATTTAAAAACATTAAAAAGGCGGTAACAGACAACATTTCCACGTTTTTAGGAACGTCAGTTAAAAATCAATACGTTGGCTGTTTTTGGACGCATACAAAAAATATTGAAGTGCGAATATACGCGGCAGACGGGCATACTAAAAGGGACTATGAGAGGTTAGTGACTGCGTTGCTCCATGGTGTACGGGTGTACGCACCATACTAACATTCTACCAGTTGTCTTTTACGGGCGTCGGGGCCAGCTTTGTCCGATTATACGTACATTGCCATAAAAGAACTTCAGAATGCCGAAATGCCGCAGAATCACCTCACTGGACTGCTTTCTTTAGATATTATTATGTTTTTGTTGGTGATGATTCGATTGTAATGCGGTGGTGACTCATCGACTCTTATAAGATTGCTTTCACGGGAAATCTTTGTTTTTGTGTAGTACAATAACGCTTCTAGAAAAATCTGGAATTAAATTTGGCATAGAGTACTTTGAAGATGCTTTTCTCTGTTGCTGTGAGTAACTGCGCTTCCATATTCTTCCAGTTTGAGTTTGACCATTAATTACAAAATTATGCTTAGCGTTCATTCATGTATCTATGTAATATTCTAGTTTCACATTATTTTTAAATGCCTAAACACATCAAGTAAAAGGTAGGTACTGTAAGAGTGAGATCGGCTAGTTAATAATTACAGTCTAATTGGATTTACAAAGAATGATTTTAATAATAGCTCTACATACTATTCAAAAGAAGTAGCGGTACAAAAGAAATGGGGCCATACCACACACGGGGTAACATGTGAGGTATCGTTGGACAGGTCTTTTAAATTATATTAAGTTCGAGCTCCATATATGAATCCTCATTAAGGTTATTTTTTTAATTGATCATGGGTTTTGACAAAAAGTAATTTGTTTATTTAATATTCATGAAGTTAAGATTTAAATAAAAAAATAAAAAACAATATTAATCTACTTCCTTACTGGAATGTACTTAGTAAGCGTATGTAGTAAACCTTTAACTCGGAGTTTTAATTGTAAAAAAACTGTTTCTTGTCCCATATTTTGTATTATCTTGCAACATAATCGAAAAGCATACAAGTTAATTGGCGATTTGTTCTCATCTTTTCAGAAGCTTGCTGGCTCTGACCTGAATTGTCAAGCGCATTCTTATCTCGATTGCAACTACTAATAACTTCATCATCATCATCATCAGCCCATATACGTTCCCACTGCTGGGACACGGGCCTCCTATGAGGGTACAGGCCATAATCCACCACGCTGGCCAAGTGCGGGTTGGCGGATGACACATGTCGTCGAACTTTTGATTCTTCGACATGTCGGTTTCCTCTAGTGTTGCCCAAATGCAAGAACAAGACGAGACTTAGCCAGTCTTGGTCTTGGTCTTGCGCCAATACACCTGGTCTTGGTCTTGGTCTTGGTCTTGCGCCAATACACCTGGTCTTGGTCTTGGTCTTGGTCTTGCGCTCCCAGTCTTGGTCTTGGTCTTGGTCTTGCAGCAAGAGTCTTGCAAGTCTTGCAATTACCTATTAGTCTATTACTATTTATTAAAGTTTACTTTAAATCTTAGAAAAACGTATTAGAATTGGAACATTGTGAGCTTGAATTAACATAGCCATAGTAAAGATACTTGCGTGATCAGTAATCAGTATAATGTATTCATTTTCATTCTAAGCACTCTGAAACTTATTTATTCTTTGGAACACCTGTAGGTACTCTTAAAAAAATTCGAAATTATTTTGCATGAGTATACCTACGCCCTATGGCGGCAATCAAATAGTGTCAAATGTTATGATTTCGGCGTGGCGGCAACGATTGTTTTAGATTTCAAAAGAAGCCGCCGGCGCGTGTATCATAACCATGTACTTCCGAAAAGCGGCAAATTTCTTTGAGAAGTAAGTACAAAACCTTTGATGCCGCATTATCAAAGTGCCGATGGTTAAAACATAACTATGCATGCACTCAGTTTGATTTTAATAGATATTTTTTTATTCGCTATGTTTATGGTATTAGTCGTAATGCGCATAGGTCCAGTTTTTCATATTCTTTGATACAGTTTTTTGCGTCTCATAGAATTCCTAAGCGTACCTACCTATACACCGAACTGTTACACCTAACTACTCAGTGAAATAGCGCTAAGTCCTAGCTGCAAGACGCAAGAGTCTTGCAGGCTATGTCTTGTTCTTGCTCAAGTCTTGCACGGTCAGTCTTGGTCTTGGTCTTGCTAAAAATACGCGGTCTTGTTCTTGGTCTTGGTCTTGCAAAAACGCAAGAACAAGACCAAGACTGCAAGACCAAGACTGAATTTGGGCAACACTAGTTTCCTCACGATGTTTTCCTTCACCGTTCGAGCAGTGGTGATGTTACAACATGCGCAGATAAATTGAAAAATCAATTTATTTCCTGCGCGCTCGCCCGGTCTCGAACCCCGGACTTATGGATTCGAAGTCCGAGGTCTCACCACTGAGCCACCACTGCTCTCTAATAACTTCATTAAATTTAATTATTCAATTATCTTTATTAACGTAACAAAATGTCAATTTTTTGTTCAATAATGAGTGTCGATTTAGGTTGTTTTACTATATCTGAACAGTGATAAATGTGGTTCCTGACGTTCTTATGTGTTCCATTTACGTCCTCTACTATAAATAAAATACCAACTTTTTACTGGAGGCTTTATTAGTCGAGTAGGAACAAACTAGTTATTAAACGGCTACTTTACTCATCTACTTAACTTTTTTGTACTACCAGTAACTCTTATGTTAATTATACGGAGCCCCTTATTGTAAGTAGAGTGATAGATCCTGTTGCGAAAGACTAATGGATGGGAAAATAAATGTTTCTAATTCAGTTGTATTTTATTTTTATAGATCTTTACATCAATTAATTATATGAAGCAAAAACTGTGTATGAATTTTTACAAGAGTTGTGCTGATGGAGGGGTATGAAATTTGGTACACTTGCATTTTATAGAGAGTGCAGTGCAGAATATTAACATTTCTAAAAAAATTATACACAAGAAAATAAAATTCCTCAATTCAATAAAAAAATAGAAATTACCCACGATTGACGACTTATGATTTTATCATTGGTATAACAGATAACTTATAAAATATAGTTATACCGCAACTGTAACTCCACACAAAGTTGCTTTACCTACAGCTAACGCCGTCGATGCATTTGTACGACATAAATAATATTCACAAGAACTTCAACCAATAGGTAATAAAATAAAAGAAAATATTCATAATAGCATTGCACAGGCGTGCGGTCAAAACAACAATTTCGCTGTCCACTGTATTAAATTTATCGCCGCTCAAATCATCGTAGGGCGTGCATAATACGACCAAGTTGAACTATTACATTTTATTTTTCAAAGTTACTAAGGCACGTGCGAAATAAGTTTTCTAGAGGTGCTTATAGCACTATAAAGCGCGTCACACACGGTGAAGATACTATAATATTTTATGTTAAGATTCTCTAATATAAAACGTTATATTATCTTAAGGTATCCGGTATCAGCGTTCTGACCATCATTTTTTTTTGTCATTGCGTACTAAGACCCCTGTAGAACCGCCATCCTGTTACAAATGACCCACAAAATTTCGGGAGGATGGCGGTTCTACAGGGTCTTAGTACGCAATGACAAAAAGAAAAATGATGGTCAGAACGCTGATACCGGATACCTTATGATACTATAACGTTTTATATTAGAGAATCTTAACATAAAATATTATAGTATCTTCACCGTGTGTGACGCGCTTAATAGCGTACCTAAGAATATTGTTCGAATATTTTTATGAGAAAATAATACCTGTATAAATTGTTTCATACATAGACAACGTATATTTCAGTATACAACAGTAGAAAAA
>CAJQZM010034033.1:28365-49865 GCA_907164665.1 Colias nastes
ATTGGAAGCCATTTATAGATAATTTCTAAGTATCCACTATCAAGAAATACAAATACGAATGGTTGTAAATGTGCACTCAACATTTCTGTTATTATAATATTGTGTATTTCTACGATAATCCAGTCGTTTCTATTGATGGAGGATCTGTCTTTTTATTTCACAATTAGGATCAATTAGTAAGAATAACAAGACTACAGTGTATATTTAAAAAATCAAATTTACACGTATGTTTTTTCTTTAAGAACGACTTAAACAAGTATTACGTTGCGTGTACAACGTTCAGCGAAATGCAAAATTATATTACAAATTTCTCGCTTTTTTATTCCAACAACGCGCTATTAAGCTAACGGGAGATGTTAAACAAATCTTTCTTTCTCCATTTAAATATTTTTCCAGTTTACATAAAAATGTTCTGGTGACTTGCGTGATATAAGTGACAGCAACAAATTGAGGTAACACTTGACAATTATTGGATTTGTAAGTAATGTTTCCTTGTTAATGCTTTATTATTGGGTTTTGTTGAGTGCCGTGTATTCGATTCTATATTTTAATCTATACCAATATTGTAAAGCTGAAGAGTTTGTTTGTTTGAACGCGTTAATCTCAGGAACTACTGGTCCGATTTGAAAAATTCTTTCGCTGTCAGATAGCCTATTTATCGAGGAAGGTTATAGGCTATATATCATCAGACTAAGACCAACAGGAGCGGAGCAATGCGGGTGAAATGCGGGGCACAGCTAGTTTCTTTATAATGTGTTCGAGTGTTAGTGATAAGAAATCATCGGTACTTAAATTGTAACTAGGTAAATTAGGTCGCGTCGTTGCGAGTTTCTTGGAAAATGCTCAAATTTTAATTGGCACAGACAATAAAACAAGAAATCTAGGATCCACTTAACATTTTATTATTTAGTTTTATAGCAAATGTGTTGTTTTAATTTTTGGCATCAGTTACTATTACATAACTTAATTTTTGTAAAGATTAATTACAAAAGCAGATAAAACTATTATTGTTAGAAAGAGTTTGCGACTTGACTTGTGGAAAACGTTCAAAAAGGTTGTAAAATATGATAACATTTTCTATGGAATTGGCGAAGGATGACATTACAATTTTTGTAAAAATGTAATTGTAGCGTAACGTAGATAGATAATGTTTTAAAGTTTGTACTATATAGGTACGCTCACTTTTCTTCGTCCTTATTGCTTTGTAACTAAACTAACGAAGAATGTACGTCTAAAATGCCGAAATAGCAGATACATTTACAATAATGCATTTAAACATTTATATCTCATGTTTTCTGCTGTAAGCTTAGATTGCTCAACAACATGAACAACAACCAAAAGTTGAACAGCATTTGCTAGAATAAATAATGTTAATTTTGAAATACAGTAATGATATTCGCTTAAAATTATTGTCTATTCACAATATTAGGAGCAAGTCGAATGTATTATGCCAGAAAACGTGATATATTTTACAAATAAAACAGTTTCTGTTCATAAATTAAATACGGTGTAGTAGCGGGATATTATGATGGTTGCTGGAGTGTGATGGGTTGAACACGATGTTTATGACATTTGTTCACGATTTACGAAAGTACATCAATTTGGGCGCTAAAGTTGGTGGTTAGGTATTCGTGAAGGTGTCGTTTCTTAGTAGACACGTACCTTCCTAGTCTCAGAACGACATTTTCACGCGACGCCAAAGGAACGTGACATTGCGATTTCTATTTATTTTGTGAGTATAGTTATTTTTATTGTAAGTGGCTAACACAACAACGATGTGTTGACGGGGGCGGCTGCGCTGAATTTTTATTTATTATTGTTGTGTGAGTCATCAAGCGAGTAGTATCACTGTGACCAGACGACGAATATGCTATTTTAGAAACGACTAATGATTATTCATTCATAATTTGTATTTGTATTTATTTATATTTTAATTAGTAAGCGATAGCTAATTAACCACGTAATCTATTCCACAAAATACTGTTTATATTAATTGAAATAACGCTGGTCTTAGATATTGGAGAGAAATTTTTAAAAAGTCTTTGATATTATCTTGAGGCATTTGCAGTAGCAGTATCCCAAGGTGTAAAGAAACATTATCGAAGTTGCAGTAAAATTAGCTCAGCAGGGAGCGTTCCCATATGAATAACTAAAACATTCTGGTTTTGAAGTTTGCTTCTATTTCCAGGTGTTTTATTTTAAATATTTATTGATTCGATTAGAGTGATTCTATTGCTTTGATGCTAAGTAAAATTTAATAGTAAAAACATGCAGCTGCATGCATAGATAATGCGGTTGATATTTGATTTATACAATAATTTTAATAGTATTTGTAAGCATTATAGCATTTATAAACAATGCTGCTATGTGCCTATGTGGGAAGGCGTTGAATTATAAAGATCGATTCTTTATCATTAATTAAAAGATAGTAGCGTAGATAATTTATTATGTAGATTTGTTTCTGTATACAACGACGCTTTATTTATACTAAGATACTGGTTTAAGCGCTCTTGATCTCATAATTTTTACGATCGTAAAATCGCTGTTAGAAAATTTATATCACTAATTATTATTGGAACGATGTATTGCAAATTATTTCGTGCTTCTGGAGGAAGTGTTCCGAATCTAAGTAAAGAATTGTTCGAGAGATATTCGTTTACGCCGAAATCAACTGATGTTGGATTCTTTCGATCTCACATACGAATCGGACACGCACTACGGTCCTTCACCTCATACAAATTACCTCTTGACATTGTATAAGAAACGAGAAACTATTTCGAATAAACACGGCCGGTGACCCACTTTGTGCGAAATTTGGCTGTATTACAAATATGCGATCATTGCACTGTTATCACACCGTAATCTACACTTATGTGTATCGATATAATCTCAGTTTCAATTATGTAGCAGTCGGAGCGACCTTGCCTGTGGATTACTGATGTGTGAAGAGTAATTTGTCTTTCCCATAATAACCGATGGAGCTTCGTGTATTTATTGCTACATCATATTTCGACATCGGTAAGAGTTTTAAATAGGCCACGGTCTAATCACACCTATCGAGCTGAAGATATATTTGTGAACGGTAAAATTAATATGGATTGGGCTTATTAAATATGAATATAGTTTACAACGATAACGGTTCGTGTTCTTATGAAACGTTTCACAATGGTAGGTATCTGCATCTGGGTTCCGAGTCCCTGTTACTTTCGTGTTATTTACGTGGTTTTTATTTTTAATTGATTTTATCTGTGCATTGATTGACACTTACAAGCAGGTTAATGTTATTTGCAGAGCGTTGTAGTCGATTTAGGGCCAATGTCAAACCTTTGACCGCTGATCTGAGATCACATATCAAATGATTGACAGGTACGAGTGTGCAATTACACACACCAGATACATTTGAGAAAATTGTTGTTCAACCTTTTAAGTATTGTTAATATTTATATGATACACGATAACACGTGTGTACATTCAATATTTGAATGGTATTATTTCTGGGACTTAGAATGCGATTAAGAAATAATCCCAACATTTTCCGAATAATAAAAACGTAATAAATGGGATTGGAAGTAATTTATTAAAGACAAGAATCAAAGGTACGAAAATCGTCGCCTTACGCCATGACGTGACGGTATTGCCATGACGCAACCTTGAAATTTTAATTTAAGTATTTTTAATTTAAGAAGTTTCACTTCAATAAATCGGTTACTGCGCATAGCACCTCATAAGTAAGTTTAGACATTGAGGTGTGAAAAATAGATAAGGAGAAAAGAATAATTTCGTATTCGCTACAGTCGTAACTCGTATTAGTTGCTGGCGCTAGATGCAGGTGTGACGCCGCTGTGGCGCCAATTGACTCGACTTCAATAGTTAATGACAGGTCTACATTGCAACTGTCCGATAGTTGATGGACTCGTTTCATATTTTCTATAATTTACACTAAACCATGTTTATTATGATTAAATGAATTGGTGAGTGACATGATTTATTGTAGAACGTAAATAGCTAACAAGATATTATCTCTATATAGCTACCAAGATATATCTTATCGTAAATCGTAAGTGATCTCTACCAGACAACCCAAATAATATAGAATAGAGTCTGTGATAATAGCGCGAACAAATAATTGTTTCAGTTTCTGTAGTAAAAGCACAGTTAATATAATACTAGAACTGCAAATACGTTTTATATATAATACTAGCTTACCTTCGCCCGCTTTGTCTGAAACCTAACCTAAACTAAATTATATACTACTAAAACCTTCCTCTTGAATCACTCTATCTATTAAAAAAAAACCGCATCAAAATCCGTTGCGTAGTTTTAAAGATTTAAGCATACAAAGGGACATAGGGACAGAGAAAGCGACTTTGTTTTATACTATGTAGTGATTATGTTATATATTTGAAAAAGCAACTTTTATGTAGTAGTATAACAAAAATGAACAACACGCATAGTTCTTGATTTTTCAGAAGGTTAGTAGCAAATCTAGTACAAGTTTATGAGTTTCAATATTACTTTCTATCCACATTCATTATAATAAATAATTATAATGTGAATTTTCATAAATTATTTCTTTCATATGTAACTAGGGAGTTCCTTCCAAGTAAGTCTGAATCGATCCGATTATCCGCTCGTCAGCATGTTAATCGTATTAAACTATATAGTTTTAATTAATTTTATGTACCTGTTTCCATATTAAAGGGATAAAAAGACCTGCTTACAAGTGAGGAAATTTGTCCATAGAGTTTAGAGAGCACATTGCTAAAACATTTTCTTAATTTATTCATGAATGTATGATTATGAACAACATTTCAATTCATATTGAAATTTATAATGTCCAGTTTATGTTATAATGTGCAGTTTTCCTTATAAAATTTCACATTTCAAATACTAAATCGGAATTAACCTTAAGCGCTCTATGTAACTATTTAACATTTTTACTTTATCTCGATTAAAATCCAAACATGAATTCATAGAGTTGACGTTTTTTTGGTCTAAATCAATAATCCTTTTTTTTAATTTTTATTTACTCTATACCACAAGTAAGTTGATATTATTAAAAACTAGTCCCATAACCCACACTGGGATTAAAAATAATATTATTAATGTCAATTAGATAAGAGATCAAGATCTACTTAGGGTATGTATTCGAGTTTGAATATTGCAAACAGGTACTTAATAGTTAATTTATTCAGCCCACAATACAAGTTCGCTCTTAAGAAATAAACAATTGTAAAGTGCAAACATGTATTGTTACAAAATATCTGAAGTAATAGTCCGGTCCGACCTACCGTGTCAGCTAAAATGCTTCGGTTATCTTTGCCCTTCTTTACTTATTTGGAAGTACAGCAGTAACGAGTATTACACAAAGTGATTAACGATAACTTTTGGGTGTAACAAAAGCCTAGATAACTTATGTAAGTCGGATGAGTCTTAATCTAACTCGATCTCTGACATTGAAGATTGAAGTTGCTATTTTTAATTAACCTCTGCCATCTCAACCCTGAGTTATTACCTCAGTCGACGTTTGGCTTCAGATCTGACTTATTAGATTAACTATATCTGTTCGCCCATCTCGGCTCGTAAGCTCTCCAGCCTGCTTATGATTCGCAATATTTTATTCGTTGCATAAGTGCCAAGCTACGAGCATGCATACGATTATCTGCTCCAGATATGGCATACGTTTGAACGATTGTTTCATATCTTTCCAGCGTCATTTAATCAATCTTTTATCTGTTTCTTCGAGTTCGTTCGAATGTATCAAATTAGACCAAATTACTCAATAAGGATAATGAAGCGATTAAGAAACCATCAAATATTACCTCTTTTATATAACTGTCGTTGTTCGAACGAAAGTAAGAGTGGAGTGGAGTGGAGCCGTAATTTGGCCCTAATTTCCATACGAGTCTCACAGTGGCATTTAAATGCGACTTTTAGTTGTTGTTTTTGCTAATTACCATCTCGTTTACAATTGAAAATAGTGTGCAGGTTTGTTTAGTGCAGTTCGAGTAAGGAAAGTTCGAGCGAGCGGGGTGTTTAGCGATAAGTAATTGGCGAGGGGTGTGGTTGTACAACAAACTCGTATGTGAATGTGGACTAGTAATGTAAGATAGCAGTGAGTTAAGAATACAGTAGCGGTAATCAATAGCGTAATTATGCAAGTTTCATTTAACTACAGCAACTTCAACATTTCAAGGAAGCTGAGATCGTTTCATATTAGAATATTCATGCCTCTAATTATGTCTGTTAGGCTGTAGTGGTAGAGACAGGTGCTAATAGTAAAATAAGTTTTAATTTATCGGTTAATATAAAGTGGTAAAATATGTATACATAATTTTTAGAATTAAAGTGAACGTCATTTACAAAATTGTAGTAAACATTGTAGTACACGGAGACTCAAATATTATGTGCTTGTTTTCCTCGAGGCATATTCATAAATTAGTCGATTGACAAAGTAGGTTATGCAGATGCTTTGTTTCTCAATTACATTGTTTTGACTTTATTTTATTCATCAGTCGTTTTTCTTTGGAACACAAAGTCTAACTCAAATACATGGTATTTAAATTAGTTGTAACTGTAAATCTATATAATATCGGATCCATGACCATTCGTTCATTATATCGCGATTTACAATATGAAGATTGAATAGATGCATCTGTATATGGATATAATTGACGGTCCACTGCGATTGAACTTGTGGTTAATGTATGAGGCATTAGTCATGTTGTTGTGGTCCCTAGACGGTAATGCAAGCATGACATGCATTCATTGTCATGCTGCATGAGTGGCCAAAAAATCAAAACATGCAATTTTATAGAGTTACGTTTAGTCCAAGTATAGTGCGTGAACCACTCTCAGCTTTTGCATGATATGCCTAACCTAACCTAAACGATTATGTTAGTTATTCTTGCAGGATAGAAAACCGAAATGTACATCAATCAGCTTCTTAATACTAATATACTATTATAATATCTATGGTATAACGGTCATTCATGCATGCACGTAACGCATGTCATGCTGCATGATCGTCTAGGGGCTACATAACTTGCATCCCTTTGAGGTCAGATGGCGTGGAGTTGTGTCGCTTTGTCAGTGCCAGGATAAAATGAAGTTTGATGACCATGTCAGTACGTTTGTTGAGAAGATTTTACACACGGACGACAAGGCGTATTTAAGGATGACGATTTAAATTAGAAATAGTAGTTAGGTGTAAAAAAATATTTTCGGCACCGGTTCCGTTTTTCAGTATCTTTATTTAAACTCTATCCACTTGTAGTCAGTCGATAGAGTATGATTAAATATAATTTATTTAATCAATATATATATTGATTAAATAAATTATATTATAATGATTTCTAATAAAATGTGCAGAAGTGAGTTGAACATTTAAAAATTCAGACTAGTTATAATTTTAATTGCTATATAAAAAATTACATAGCAAAGTTATCGTATTTTATATCTTAATAAAAGTATCTTTTTATAAATAATATTTCAAAATATTTATAATGTAAAAGTCGCAAGTATAAACAGGTACGAGGTAGGATACGAGGGTAGTGTCCTGATCCACAATTCATTCCCTTTTGCTCGACTTGACACAACATTGTATGCCATGAATAGGTTGTTTAATCGTGAGTCCAGACCTCAAGTCCTTATTGTTGACGTGTTAATATTTTTCGCGTACATTTCAAAAGAACATGAAGTCATTTTTATACTTATATATTCTAATACCAGCAACCTTATGAGCTTTTTGCGGGTTCCTCTATGTAGAGACGTATTTATAAATAAGGTATTTTTATTTCAAATGCAATAGCATTGTACATAAAGATAAGGATTATTTTGTAAATTACTATTTTCATTGCATGGACATCGGCCAGTCAAGACCGTTAAACTTTAATTTGTTTCTAGAAAATGCTAGTTTTGTCACGATCTTTACTTTCACCGATTAGAGAAGTAGAGATTTGCTTTTTGAATCATGCTGATAAATTGACAATTTTAATTAGAATTTGAAGCAATCGTCTATACGAGAATTTAAAACATCACTATCTAAAGGGCATTATATTATTACAAAGTTATTTTTGATCGGGAAATGAAAGTGTTTTAACTATTTAAAACCGCAATAATTCTAGAAATACTATGATAATGCTTACATTATTCATGATTGAATAAACGTCAACATTTTATTTATAACGGCGTCGAACCGCAAGCCTGCCCTTGGTATGAGGTGTACATTTCTCATACTGCGAGGCAAAGCTATCATAGAGTTGTAATTATTGAATGATTTAAGATTCATGGATGTTGTGTGGACAAGTGGGAGGTATCAACTATTTATTAATAAGTGGGCTGGCCGCGGTCTGTAATCTCAGTATTATAGTAATAGTTACCTGCCGTAAGTAAAGGCTCGCAGACAGATATGAATGCGTCTCATATTGTCGGCATTCAAGGTAATATTTTGCATTTAAATGTATGAGAACGTCACTCAGTATGGTAACTAAATTCTATGTAAATACTCCAGAGAATGTAAGCAATTGATAAAACGATAATATTTGTAGATCACAATGAAATGAACAGCACGCTCTACGCATTGCGTTGAAAGCTCTTTAAATAAAATATCATTAAAGCGCGCAATGTTGGTCGATATCTTATCTGAGTAACTCGTCCTTATTCTAGATTCTCGATACGATGCATGCTTTGCACGAAACGGTACTTACGAACAACGATACGAAATTTATTTGTGCTACATAACATGTCCTGGATGTCTTACTAATTTATTGCGTCACACCCTTAACGGACCCACAGACTGTCGACACGAAAATCTTTTAAAGGTCAATATGAAGCACGAGGCTATTTAAACGTCTGTGATTTTGTATTTCTGGGATGTTTTAATTATAAATTTAATACCCGATGTCAACTGCTTTTGATGAACGATCTGCAATTTGTAGGGCGTGTATAAACATATGTAAATGTACGATCCGCTGGTCAGTTTTATTAAAATAGAGGCAGGTTTATTGAAATTTAAAATTAATATTGTAAATTTTATATATTGAGAAAACAACTAAAGTAATATGATTATAACATGACGTGTAAAATCTCTGAAGGTGAGCTGCGATTTATGGAGAACATCTTTGTGAAGCTGATGCTCACAATTTCTCAAGCTCAATGCTAATTCTATTTATTCGCAAGCAACAAAACGCAATGTTGAATACTTTATCGTCAAGGGTAAGTGCCCAACTGCAATTTTTTTCAGGGCGTCATGTTTTATTTTATGCATGAGGAAGTATATATTAGCCCTAGAAACCTTTTGTATCTTTAATGCCAAAAGATACCAAAGGGTACGTAGGTATTTAGAAAACGACTCGATTTTTTTTTGGACAAGAGCTTTGATGTAACCAAGCTTTGTAATATGGTTTACAAGAAAAAGAATAGTTCCTTCATATAAAATAAACAAAGGGCTGTATTGTTTTCAACCTCACTACCTATATAAGTACATTATAATGAACCAAGAAAGTTCCCTTTCTCACAGCGAAGCACACGAGAACGTCCAAATGGTTTTAGTCTAAAACAGTTCCCATGTTCCGTATTCTTTAGTATCGTCAACTGTAATGTTCCGTACATTTAACATCCATCAGGGTCTAAGTAATAGCATCTAATAAGAATATACTGCCGCTAATGTGTGCAAGAGATAATTTAAATACCGTCTTAAAACCGCAAATCTTCTCAATCTAGGCAGTATCGTACTCGTGATTAATTATTACAATTTTTTTAATAAGTTAGCTGTTAGTATTATAATCGTTTGTAATATCTTATCCTTTAATTCTTTCCTAAAGGAAGGAATTAAAGGAATAACATCATGGTCTACAAATCCCGGGTGCCTGTATAATCTTAAAAAAAATGTTTTAAAATTATGTTTAGATATGGTATTACTATCTATAGATAAAGTACCGAACGTATCGTAATTATACAACAAGATTGCAGGAGAAATGTACCTAGTAATAAATAAATAAATAGTTAAACTAAGGAACAAAGGTAAAAGAAAATACGATAAAAGATAGACACAGATTTAATAAGCGATGTCTTCTAGGAAGATCGTAGCTAAAAACGGTAGAGCTGTTGCACAATATAGAAAAAATATGACACGTAGAATCTTGATATAGATTCAAATGTAACCGTAGCACTCTAAGTGGACGGACGGTATAGACTGAGATATTACGTCCATGTTGAATAACTTTAAGTACGTTTAAAGCGATCATTCTTCAAGCTAATCCAACTCTATTGTGAGCTGAAGCCAATAAGACATAATCTTGTCTTAAGCGAGCCTGCGTCTGGATAATGCAATTTTAAATGACATTGCAAAAACCGAGTAGATCCATTATAAAAGCGACGTTGCTCTGTGCGTTTCTGATAAATAGACGATGACTCGTTACTATGTAAACGTGTTCCTTTGACAACATTATTTTATCCAATAATACGCCGTACGCGGTCCCGCGATTTTATGAGCCGATAAACTTTAATCCTACCTACCATTCCCTGGCCGTTATATTAAAGAGAGATTTTAATTATTAAATCTCGATATCCCATAATTGTCTATTTCAGCATGACTATTAAGATATACCGATATGATACTTGTAAGAATGGTAATAATATTCAGCTTATTCGTATCGTAATGGATTATAATACGCGCATAGAGCGTGAAGATCGTAGTAAAAGATTTCTCTAAGCAATTTTCGTATTTCAGAGAAAGGTATGGAAAGGATCAGATAATTTCTCAGTCCTTTGAAATTATAGAACCTAAGCTTAGAATAGATTAGGCCTATTTCATTGTGGCATAAATGATAGTAGGGGAGCCCAAGAGGGGATTTTGGGATTTACTCGAGCGCGTCAGATTACTATAAGGGACGGTACCTTAGCTATTCATTAGTACCTCTAGTCAATATGAGCAGTTATTGTTGGTGGGTGCGCTCAGGGGCCCCGCTGGAAAATTTGAATAATCCATAATTCCCTAAGGTTGAGCTCGAATCGTCAGATTAGCGAAATGGGGACTTCTTATATTGTAATTAACCCCCCCATATATTAATCTGACGCGCTCGAATAATATTACTTTAATTTTTTACCCTTTCTTCATAGCGATTAAATCGCCACTTAAATTGTCAGATTAACGTATTCTTTATTTCAGTGACGTCCTGGAGCATGCAAAATATCAATATCTAACGCGCTTTAGTATTTCCAAGCCAATTTTTTTCTTTTTTAAATTAAAAAAAATCAAAAAACCCTTCCCCACCGCTAAAAGTGAAAACACTATAGGACCTTTTTTTCTCGCTATGGTCTAATCTACCAATTCTAATAGGTTCCCGTGACGCTCGAGTAAATCCACATTTAGCATCATGGGCTCCCCTACTATGATGATAGTATTTCGTTACTCGTGATTGTTTTGTTTTTATCGCCGTGTTTTGCAATTTACATTGTAACAGTGTACCCGCCAATAGAATTCTCGCATCAGACGATTATAAAAATATTTTGTGATTTGAATCGCCTATGCGTGGCTTATTTGTTAATCTATTAGTAGTTAGACGACCCGTTTGGCGCAGTGGCCTGTGGCTAGTGACCCCAACTTTGCAAGTGTGTACTGTGTGGTCAATTTTTACGAATAGAAATATATTTGTAAATTTTGTGTTCTGGTGACTAGTGTCGATATAATACGCAAAAAAAACTACGAAGGTTTAAAAAGGGTCGTAAATGTTAGAAAAAGTGTCGTGACAACTTTTCGTAAGAATTTTTTCCGTCTAGCCCCCTTTCACAACGCGCGATAAGGAACTTCGTTCCAAAATTAATATATATCGCTGAAAAAGTACCTATTATAACAGCATTATACATTTTGAAATTAAATGTGCTTGTTTCAAATTTATTTTTGTTAATTTAAGTTACGTTTATACTTCTCAGTGTAGCAAAATGTCGTTTAGGTAAATTTCAACAATTCCTTATGAAATGAGTCTGTTATGACTTTCTATCTAAACTATTATAATAAATTAAATTATGATACCTATTTATTTTAAAATTGACTCTACATACTATGCTACCCATTGTATTTAATTGTAATACGAAATGCATCAGATATGTTAAAAAGCTTTTTACTGTAAGTGCTACAAGGCAACCGGATAGCGGAACCCGGAAGAAATAATAGTATTACGATAATACAAGTACCGCGATATGGAATAGCCACTGAAGAGCATAAACGCATTTAGATAAAATTTTAGTGTTGCTTCATGAAAATACATTTTAACTAAATATGATGCAAATACCCGGTGCCTTGTAGTTCCTAGCAGATTGCCAATAAGACAAGGTTTTGAATTTAACTGTGTACTGTGTTCAAGAAAAGTGTATTTTCAATTTTTTTTTCAATTAGGTATTATTGGAAAGAAGTGAAGTTCGTTAGTAAGTTAGAGATTTGATAAATTTAGGAGCAAAATGTATAAATAACGTAATACTAAAAATTTAAAAAATCAGACACGAAAATGTTACAGTTTTATTTTGTGATGTAAATATAGCTGTAATTCGAGATAAGCCGATGTTAGTCTGCACTGAGCAATAAGAGCAATGTGTAGGACGTAGGACTTTTATCATTAGACGATTTTTCTGAAAAGCGATCAGCGCTTGTTATAATGAATTGCTGCCAATTAAAGCAGTCAATGCTTTAAAAATAGGTCCAGTAATGAAAATTGCAGGGCCGCGGCAATTACTTGGCAAATCGTAGCTCGTTGCACTGAATAACAACAATCAACGAAACATTTGCCCCCGAGCGAAGCCATAAGACATCATTACTCGTTATTTACTTGCAGCCTCTTACGAGTTTTTTGAATAAAAATTTCTAGATTAAACGTTATTAACGTAGGCCAGATAGCGACGCGTCCCATGATAAATGTAATTATATTGCAATTCGTACCAATTCTTTAACCGTTATTTAAAGAGCCAAATCGTCCCACAATTATGTGCTTGATATTTTTCTCGAACTTGATACGATTAATAAATAATTCAGCCCGGCTTCACCAACTCGAATTGCATTCTAAGAATTAAGCGTAAGGCCGCATGAGTTACCGTAGCGTCGATTATGTATTACTTTATCTCTTTGTATTTAACGAACGATATTGAGTAACGAGAAGTAATCGTATGACTAATTGAAATAGTACACAGTTCTTTTATAACTCGCTGCTATGTTATAGCCAGGATTCTGTTTCACCGTGTTCTGGTGTCGTAACTAGAATCCTTGAAGATTTTATTACAAGTAAACGTTTATATAAATTAAGATGATAATCTTTTATGTATTTAGAGGTAATGTATGTTATGTTTATAGGTTATAAATTTGATAATTTATGATAAAAAAGGGTAATCTCTATTTATTAAGTACTTAAATATTAGCCTAAAATGAATTAAGAAGCCATAAATTAAAAAATATTGTTTACAAGTAACCCTGACCGTATTGTCATTCGATAATAAAAATGAAGTAGATTTGGCAATATGTCTGCTACGCCAGAACTTGGGTTTTCCATTATATTTTATGATTCCTTTTTATACAATAAGGACAAAGAAGAGAGTGTCGGTGGCCAGTGTTTATTTATTTGCTTATATACTTGTGTTATTGCAACTTAAAGATTAAAAATTAGCGTCATGTAAATAGTATATTCCTATTCTACCAGTAAGAACATTAGTAACCTTGTCACTTACCTTCGGAGGTCTTAAAGTATTGTTTAAGTTCAGAATAGAATTATACAAACATTAAAAGAAAACATACAAGAATAACCTTCGCCAATGTTATGCTTACTATAGGAATTACAATTCTTACAATGGTTAATTTATTTTCAGAGCATTTATAACCGAGCATAAAGATTGAAAGGGATACTTTATAGTGTTTACACAAAGGAAAATAAGTTGTCATAGCTGTTACGCTTATACCCCATATGGGAGCAGATTTACGTAGAGATGAAGCAGTAAGGTAGGCGTGCCGGCCGATAGCGCTGGGCCTCATGCGCCGGCGCCTGTGTATTTATGGCGCTGGTGCGCGCGCGCATAGCGTAATGTTTCTTGATAAACATCTGTGGAAAAAGCAAATACATCCTGTACAGAAATAATTTTACGCTGATACCATCTAGCAGTCTTGCAGAACTAGGATTATGAATTTGCTCGATGTTTTGATGCGAGAGATAAGGACGGGATATTGATTTTAAATAAGACAAATTGGACGCGTGTTCAATTACTCATAAATTAATGTATTATTGCACGCTATGTTTATCATATTATATCGTATTAGTATTATTTAAATGCACAATTTGTTAAATTCTGCACACGTATCTTTAATTCACGTCATAATCATCGACGGTTACATTTAAATAAATTTCAACCGCAACGCGGTATCTAAATGCAAAAAACAATTCAAATAAGATTCGAGCACACGATCCGCGCGAGAGTAATTGCTTTTATGAGATTGGTTTCTACTTTTTGTGCGGGATGTTAATCTGTATCGAGTGTTGAGTATTACGTTACGGTGTGTAAGATAATTTGGATGATGTACGTGAAGCGAAATCCGGTCGCGTGACATGAAGGCATTACGCCGCTCTTACGATAATAATTAAGCACGCCTGTTAACTGTCAAAGCCTGAAGTTTCTTTAAATGGAAGTAGGCAGAGTACTTCTACGTCTCGATGTTCGTTGGTAATTTTTATCGCGTGCAAATTACTTGCAGGGAGCAATAATGATTCACGTGCATATGACTTTAATTGCTTGGATATTAATTATAGAATTGAATTTTTATTTGGACATGCCAAGCTTATCCCGTAGGCAATAACCTAACTGTTTGTAAAATTTATGAAGAAGACTGAAGAACGTGCATGATCAGTTATTAATTATTATTATGTTATTGTTTAAAAAAAAACTTAAACAATGATGTATTTGATGACGTGTATAGATATGGATAGTAATTATTATGTCATATTTGTTTATGTTAACACACGTGTAAGTTAACGTTTGAAGCATTCGTGCCATGTTTTATCTTTCTTTATTCGACTTCTCAAAAGGAATCACGAAGATTACAGGCTATTTGATACAGCTTCTGCGAAACTAAAACAAAAAAAGCAGTAAAGTCTAGCTCTATATAATTTTGTGAGCCTATTTTGTATGAACCAGATAGATATTTCTTTTATTGTTAATTCTATTGTTGTATTATTCTATCCTCGTATGAATAATTGTTTCAATTCTTGTTATTGCCAATTGAACGCCGAAGTTAAGTTGTTAATTTCTACGACTAAAAATATTCGAATATATCTGTAAATATATTCTGCTATTGTAATTTCTACTGTTAACAGGTGTATCTTGAAAAAAAAACTAAAAAAAAAAACAAATAGGTTCATATAATAACGTCGCATTAAAATTGTTAAACTGAAAGTAACCCTTGCCCTCGAAAGGCCATCAACAAGTCTTCGTAAGGAAATTACTTTTGAGATTTCTGTGTTAAACACAGTGCATCATCACGTAATTTAATAATATGTTTATAATGTACTACATTTTTGAGACATAATTTTAAGTGTGCTTCACGTATGATATATTGAAGGCGTAAGGAGCAGGCATCAACTGTCATGTGAAACATGGGTAAAATGTTTCTTTTTGGCTGTAAATCATTGATTGGAGTACATTTTTCACCGAACACTCAACAAGTGGTTCGTTCTTAAGATTTTTTGTATAATTTAGTTCAAGACGGACTGATGGTGATAAATGCATTCTCGATGGCCCGGTCTCAAAAGTCAAAACTCTCTCGATGAGAAATTAGGCCGCTAACAAACGCTACTTTAACGCACCTTTTTTGGCCTTAATCACAATCGTTAAGTAATTAAGGAAAGATATTGTGAAAGTTTACCACTTTTTTAAGGTGCTTTTTAAAGTAAAAGTAAAAGCAGGCAAATTCTATGGTATAAACGGAAAATTGCCAAAATAATTGCTAGGCTTGCTTAAAAGAAGTATTGATATATGTTTATAGTACTTATATCGTTAATTACAAAATTTTCTTTATGTGTACCACTGATTACAAAATAGTTATTGATTTACCTTAATTAGTCTTTCATAATCCGATTACATTGTTTCTAAAACTGTTGTATTCTGATACTTTTGCTGCTACGAAAAACGGTTTGGAAACTAAAAACCAAATACAGTTACACACTCAAAGATTGCTTGAAATAAAATAAAAAGCGGGTCAATTTACAAAAATAGTGTCTCCGATATATCGTAATTTTTGTTGCATTTTTGAGGTAGCGGCTACCGAATAAATCCAGTTTGTAACCAGAGCCGCGGGGCTCTTCGCAGCCGTCACTACGGATGAGTCCGATCGAACCCATATTTACGTACTGCGACTGACGTGGTTTGATCCTTGAATGTATTTTATGAGGTAAGGAAAACAATATAAGTAAAGAGTATTTACGTCAGTTGTTATTTTTGGTGAATATAATTTTAAAAGTACCTAATAGACTCTCTATAAAATTATTAAATAATACTTATCGGGATTAATCTATTTATGTTTTTGAGAAAATAATCTTAGCTTCTAGAACTTATTGCAGAATATTGATAAATTGAGAGATTAAAATATGTTAATATCACGATAAATATTTAAATTAATTGCGATCCTAAATATGACAAGTAAAAATATCGATTTTATGTCCTAAGGCCGTGCCTTATTTGAGGGACTTCCTTGTATAGATGTTTACACAAACATCTATACAAAGAGTTGTAAAATAAATACAAGTGTTGGTTCATTATTTATTCGTCCTCGTATATAGCTCTCGGGTATCCTGTAAGGGCGGATGGAATGATAGAGGCAACCGCAGAGAAGACTTACAATCACTACACATGTGTCGTCTGCCAATATTTTTTATTAGGATGCCTGTAATCCTTTGATCAGCTTAAATTCTTCTCTGTATCAGTTTAATTAAAAATGAGCGACCGTGTCGAATGGGCGAGCCAGAATAAATTTATGTCTGACAAGTGAGAATAAAAATTGTGTTCGATTTAAAATATCTTCATGCGTAGTATTGAATTGAATGTTTATGTACTTACCTATTTTTGGGTTTAAATAATATAGGAATAGGAATCTTTGAAAGAATTATTTTTGTCTTCTATGAAATACCGACGGGAATCTATTAAATACTTTTAAATTAGAATTGTTAATTTTATTTTAAACCTATAACCGAAACGGTTTTCACTACTTCGGTAATCATTGCAGGTAGATATCATGAAAATAAAGATTTTTATGATATCTTGACTCAGTAGATACATAAATAAGAAAAGATAATTCAGCATCTAAATGGACCGCGTATGTAGAGTCGTGATGTAAATCTACCAACTCATAAACCATAACTGCATTGTCATAAAATGGAATGCGGGCACTTTACAAGAACAAATGAACGATCGAAGATAATAGTAATTCAAAGTAAATCCTCCGGGTCAATGTGGAGTTATAAATATTAAACCTTGTTAACAAAAGCAAATTTATTGGATGCTTTGTGAACTGAATTGAAATGGCTGTGTTGAAATTATTGTTAGTTGTGAAACTGCTCGGATTGAGCAATTAGTTCATTATTCTTTTTCTATTTACTTAGTAGCTACGTATGATTCGACATCTACATATACATATGATGCCTCATAAGTCATAATGTTCAACGTGTTGTGTGTATTTTCCATTTAATAATTACAATAAAGTTCAATAAAATGTTGCAAACATTTTTTGATAGAAATCTATCTCTGACGATGCACTGTGGAATGTTAACAAAGAGCTTGTTAAAATTTTTACATTAGTCAGAGCCGCTATCACATGCCTGAATACTCGCATTCCCTTTGAAAATTTTAATTCCTTCCAAGAATATTTCGTTATCTTTTATTTATGCTATATTTATTTGTTTGTCAATAAATATGACGCTGGAAGATATGAATAATTGTCGGTAGGGGAATTTGTGTTACCGTAATTGTTTGCATGATGTATGGTACGAAAAGTAGCCCAGATTTTTATCAGGATTCTCTGATAAACGACCTTGAATACAATGCATTTAAATGAAATTTTATTTTTTGTTTTTATCTTCTGGCAAGGGCTATTTTTTATAAATCTTAACGCCTTTGTGCACTGGACCTACTTATAATAACGACAGTCTTATTATGTAAGTTATAAAAAATGGTTTAATCTGCATTTAACATAACTGCGAATGATTTTAGGTCATGCTCTACTTTATATGAAAATTCAATTACCAAAATATAATTTTTAATTCACCGTGAAATAATCCCTTTACTTGTCACCCACGATGTGAATGACCCTAATGTGACTCGCTGATATTTAGCGAGTAGCGGCTGCCATATTTATGTCAAACGTATATTAAATCACAGCACAATCAGTGGTCTTCTTATTCGAACATTGGCATAGTTTCATGCCGGATTAAGCGCACTCACTCTTAACTGTGCTGACAAACTGTCACAAATATTTATTTGTATTTATAATTATAGTAATTGACTTTTTGTAGCATCGAGACCCGACATGACGGACGAATTAGGGGACTTATGTTATACATAACTGTAAATACAGTCGAGTCTCGTTAATTCAAACCTGCGATAATTCGAACCTCTCTATAATTCAAAGTTATCACGAGGTCCCTACAAAATCTCTTTATATTTCGAACTAAATCCATACATTTTTGTGCACTTGGTAATTCGAATGAAAATACCATTGCTATATAACAAAACGACGCGTTAATTCGAACTCATCGGCGTCCAACACTCGACAATTCAAAGTTGCAGAGAGAAAGAGGCGGAAAGATTGTAAGCAGGTAGTCAGGTAGGTACATTTTGCGACAAGTTCAAACTTGTTCAATGAGCCGTTGTTTTTGTTATGATTAGTTTGACTTTAAACTTCTCACAAATTGGTATGTTTAGTTATCATTCGGTTACTGTAGAATAGCATTTAATAAATAATAATTGATTAACAATTAATAATTCGAAGTTTTATTTATTTTCTCTCACAAATTTCGAACCATTTGATATTTCAAACTCTTGATAATTCGTAATATTTTGAGAGTCCCTCGAGTTTCGAATTAACGAGAGTCGACTGTACTATCCTCTGACATCGCATGCTAAATAATTCGTAGAGTATATTAATGTAGATCAATTTAGATAACGGAGCTGTCAAAAAATAAATACTGCAAGCAGCAATTTTGTATTATACTACTTTTTAATGCCTTAAATGTATCAAGACATATCATTTATTATTTGTAAAGCAATTACTTGTATACATTCAAGATGCAATTACATTCGAATCCCTCAAATTAGATGATAGTGCTATGTCGGCGGTTCGCGCCAATTCATTTTGTCAATGCAGTGCAGTCGCTCACTAGCAGGTGCGTTGTGCGCGCGTGCGTCCGCCATCTTTGAAAACAGCTGATTTCCCGCCAACACGTCGGTTGAGATTGAAAAGATACATTTTTATCGCGTACAAAATAATTGAATGATTTATTGACTGCTTAATTGAGTGTTGTGATATCAGACTGATGAAGATGACTGTTAATCGAATAAGGGTCGTGGTACTCGGGAGCGCGAGGAGCGGTAAATCTGGTGAGATCTACTGTATTAATTAAATTTAATTAATGAATTGTTTTTAAAATAAAACAATAGCGTGCAAATATTTCTGTATGTTAAAATGTGGTTGTAATTGGAATCAATCTCATGTTCAATTCAATTAACAAATAATTAAAATACGTCAATCATCATAGAATCGGTCTTGATTAAAGGTTCTATCCTATTATACTCATCTTCTTGACCGATCTGAAACATCAATTTATTGTTGATTAATTATTTGAAATATCTTTTTTATTACATTCGGTCTATGAAGTACACAATTATATTCTATCAAAGCGCCTGATTGAAAAGTATTTTATTAGGGTAGTTTTTTAATTACTTACCTCCTATAATTAAGGATTGTAAACTTCTGTTTTATTTTTATTTTCAATGTAAAATATTGGAATCAATGTGCTTTTAGCTATTTAATATAGCATTTAAAAGAAGCGCTTGTGTTGAAACCAGGGCTTTGATTGAAAACGTGTTATTTCATTGTTTTTCTTTTGTAGGTATTAACTATTTTTTTATGTTTAAGTTTTTAAAATACTTTTTTTACGTGACATTTTAACGAGACCTTAAGTTTAATAATAGTTTTATGATAATTTTAAACTCTATGACAAAACTAATGTTGCAATAGGAATTATTATTTTTTTTCTTTACAATATTATCTTGGGATGTAAATATTTTGAAATCGTTCGACGTTTCTCTTTAGTTGTGCAAAACATGAATATTACGAGGATTTTGTGAAAAATAATACAAATCTCTTATGCGCTCTAGCTTAATCGAACCGTCTTTCATCAACAACTGAATTGCACCATTCATTTTTTATAGAATTGAGTTTTGGTTGGATACTACTGTTTTTGTTTGAGAAATAATGATTTCTTTGAAAACCATGGAAAATATATTTTCCAAGCAAAATAATTGTTTTTTCGACTCCTTATAAGAATAGATAGAGCAAAATCTTAACTACACTCTAGCTCTCTCGAGCTCTTCTCTATAGAATACAAGATAAAAATTAAACAATAGGTAAAATAAAGTGGAAGGACTCTTTTTGCAACGTTGGTTAATTTTAAATTTATCCAATACAACGCTTTAGTGAGATCACAAAGCACTTTTAACTTAGTGGGTACTTAATTTGACTTTTGTTATAGGAAAAGTAGTAAGAGATTAATAAAGTTTCGTATAACTGAATACTTATTGATATTTTATTATTATAGGATTAAGATCTGTAGTTACAATTTGGTCCTATTACGTAACCACTGCTATACAATGGACTGGGTAGAACTTTTGCATACTGGTTTCTTAACGACTTATTTACTTCTCTGGAACTCAACTCTACAATATAGATTATAGTCTAGCTCTAGCTAACAACGCGTGTGGTATTTATTCTGCGAGTATTGTTGTTACGTGCAGTATGGGTAAACAAGAAGGTTCCGCGCCGTCATTATCATAACCTTGAATATTTATATACATTGATTGCCCTCAAAAACCTGGAAGTAATTGCTTATCAGGTCACACACGTATGAAGTAAGCGAAACCGCTTACGCAATGACTTTCACACCGCATTATTCGTTTGACGCGCGCAGACAGTTTGTAATGAGGGAAATTACTTTGTTCCGACGCGTGCTCTGTAATAACAACAATTGTTAATGTTCCATGGAATAATGTATCATAATATCAATGCTTGAAAGATAAGCCCTTCTATGTCAATAGGCTGGTGGCCGATTCTGCAAAACTAATCACAACAGCAAACAAGATAACGCCTGGCATGCGACAATGAGTGAATTGTAAACTTCACTCTTTGTTCAATGCATATTTCTATAAATTACGTTGTTAATTTGTACAATGTTTAACTTGTGTTTGGTTAATAAATTCTC